>MU119596.1:0-40112 GCA_014904845.1 Acephala macrosclerotiorum | reverse complement strand
TAAATTTAATTATATTAAAAATTCTAAAATTAATATCTTAAATTGCAAGTTTTATATATAAGTAAAGTGAGAAATATTAAAATTTTCATAAATTTATATGTAAATTAAGCGATTTTACTCCTCTTTCATAATTAACTACATACAATTTTTGCATTTTACATTTAATTTAATTTCTGAATAGTACAAAAGATGTATTTAGTAAAGATTAAGAATATAAGAAGTTTTTATTAACTTAAATTAACGCGTTGTAGAGATATAAATAAACGCAAAAGGAGTGTTTTGGTGTAAAATGGTGGGGTGGGCCGTGTTTGGTGGCCCCAGCTCTTACCATACTCCAAACTCCGAGAGGCATTCTACTTTTCACTTTCAGCACTAGTTTCCTACTCGATTTTTGTCTCCTCTGGCAACGCATCTTGAGGCAGCTTCGACCACCGACTGTAGAAGATTCTTCCGTCCTTAATGACTGCCAACATATGTTTTTCAGGCTTGTCAAAGATGGAAATATCATAGAGAGGGTTCTCGTTCAGAATCAGTAAGTCAGCTGCGAACCCCTCCTTCACCTGGCCCAGGTAATCACTCAACCCCGCTCTTCTCGCTGGATTGATCGTTGCGCTCTGGAGCACAGCTTGATTGCTCAAGACTTGTGCTCGCAATGCGAACTCCTTCGTCTGAACGATCCCCATAGGTCCAAGAAGATCGGTCCCAAAGCAGATGGTCACTCCTGCATCGGAAGCGATTTGCAATGACCTCAAACCTAGCTTCAAGACTTGCTCATTCTTGGTTTCTGACTCGATCGGCAAGAATCCTGGGAATTCAGGAGACGCCATAGCTGAGTACGTGATGAGTGTTGGAGTCAAGAAGACATCTCGCTCAGCCATGTACCTCGCCGTCTCGGCATCGATGAAGTTCCCATGCTCGATCCCGCTCACACCATTGTCAACAGCATGCCGTATCGACCTCGGAGTGTATGCATGAGCTGTCACGTAAGTATTGGCGTTCCTCGCCACTTCGGTGATGGCTCTCACTTCCTCTCCTGTGAACTGGACATTTTCAAGCTTATCGGTTGGACTTGCGACTCCCCCTCCAGACATGATCTTGATGAAATCGGCACCAGTTCTCAGCTCTTCCCGTGCGGCCTTGATGCAAGCTGGTACACCATCACAAACCCATCCCAAAGCTACAGGTCCGCAACATTCGGAATGATTATGCGGACCTCTAGAATCTCCATGTCCTCCTGTTTGCGAGAGTGCATGGCCAGCAATGAAAAGTCGAGGTCCCTGGATAACGCCGTCTTCGATAGCTTGCTTCAATGCTAAAGTCGCTCCACCACAATCTCGTACACTAGTAAACCCTCGACGAAGCATCTGCTGACATACAAACGGTTGTCGGCTCATCACAACCTCATTATCGAGTTGGTACATTCCTCCCAATGTGCCTTCACCAGGTACAGCCCAGAGGTGGACATGGTTGTCGAAGAGGCCGGGACAAAGATATTTTCCTTTTAGGTTGAGGGTGGTTTCGTTTGACGATTCAATGATGTAGTATTCATCGTCAGTTATGGAGACGGATTCGATGATTCCACCCGAGATCTTGACGGTTCTGTTGGGGAGGACGGTTCCGGAGACTGTATCGACGAGGCGGGCATTTTTGAAGACATATGTCTGCTGGGGTCCTGGTTTCCAGGGCTTGATGAAGCGTTCTGAAGTCATGTTGGCGTGAGTGATGAGAATTGAGGTTCGAACATGAAGTTCACTGAATGGATGTTTGAAGTGAGCCTCAAACAGTGGGGGAACGTTAGAGAAGTCCGGATGAGGTAAGTGCTCATTGGGGTGCCGGCCGAGGGAAAGCGCCACGGCCAATTCGGGATCGACGTCAAGATAGGCCAACGGAAAACTACCCCTCTTCTCTCTGCAACGATCCATCCATCACGCTTTTCGGATGCCAAAAAGTTCCGCCATGATCTTTGTGATCTGCCTGGCTCAGATAAGCTACACTGATCGTCCGATGATTATGCGTCGGTGACTGCCGCAGTTACTCAAAGGTGGGAGGATTTATGTTCATAAGATCAAGTTCACTTGTATTATTCTTGGTGGCTTTTCTCTTTCATTTGTTTCATTTTAAGTTTTCTTTCTATCAATAGTCTGATGCAACTCAGCATCATGTGGGACATCGAGTTCAAGGACCCAATTGCTTCGAAAGACCCCACCAATACCTCTTCTGAGAAAGATGGCTCCTTTGGTGAAGTTCTCGATGCCGAAATTGGAGCTCTTCCTTTCACAGCAGAAGAAGAAAGACGTGTCAAGCTAAAGACTGATCTCGTCATTCTTCCCCTGCTTTGCGGTGTCTTCTTTCTGCAATATCTGGACAAGCAGAGTTTGAGTTATGCGTCAGTATTTGGTCTAATCACGGACTTGAAGTTGAAGGGGACTGAGTATTCTTGGTGCTCATCCATTTTCTATATCGGCAAGTAACCCATGCCTCATTTGATGATAGAGTATTGATTTGTTTTGAAGGTCAACTTGTTTCCGAATACCCCTTCGTTTACTTGATGAGTAGATTGCCACTGGCGAAGTTCGTGGGCATCACCATGTATGGGAACCCAGCTTCAAGTAGGTACTGCGCTGATGCTGTGCAGCGTGATATGGGGCATTGTCTGCATGTGCTTGGCGGCACCAACAAACTACGCTGGCTTTGCAACGGTTCGGTTCCTGCTCGGCTTCTGCGAAGGAGCTGTGTCTCCTGCGTTTGTGACCATGTCTAGTATCTGGTATCGAAAGGATGAGCATCCTATGCGCATCGGGTGAGTGCTTCGTGTCCTGGCGCTATTTACATACTGATGGTCTCTAGAACATGGATATCAATGAACGGACTTGCTCAGGTTGTCGGAGGACTCCTCATGTACGGCATTGGAAAGAATTCCAGTCTCTCCCTCGCACCGTGGAGAACTCTCTTCCTTATCTGCGGTGCTCTGACCTCATCGATGGGCGTACTGTTCTTCTTCGCTATGCCAAGTGGTCCGGACAAAGCTTGGTTCTTCACTCCGAGAGAAAGAGAGGTTGCTGCGATAAGGTTAGCGAGAGATCATGAAGGTGGAGATAAGTCGACCTTCTCTATGCCTCAATTGCTGGAAGCATTGAAAGACGTGAAGACATGGCTTACTTTCGCGTTCGGAGTTCTCGTCACGATGCCTTCTCCTGTCTTGACCGTACGTGAACCTCAAAATACTCGACACCTTCGCTGACTTTGATAGTTTGCCTCCCTCGTCATCAGCAACATCGGCTATGACAAATTCCAAACAATGCTCTACGGCGCACCCTCAGGAGCCGTCCAAATACTCTTCATCTGGATCGGCGTCCTCGGTTGCTACCTCTTCCCGAAAAACAGATCTCTGATCGTTATGATCCTTGTCATCGTTCCCCTGATCGGCAACATCCTACTCCTTAAGCTTTCGCTAAGCTCTGGCTGGGGAATGATCGTTGCTTCTTGGCTTGTAAGATACTAAGAACTCCTCCACTCTTCCGAGTTCCGAGAAGCACTAGCTGATCTGTGAAAGGCATCTATTATCTCCGACATATTTTCCATTACGTTGAGCTTAAGTGCTTCAAACGTGAAAGGTAACACGAAGAGAGCGGTGGTCAACACGATGTACCTCATCGGTTACTGCGCGGGCTGTATTGGTGCCCCCCAGCTTTGGCTATCGACTCAGAAGCCAAGATATAAGCAAGGTTTAATCACGGACCTGGTTGCTTGGGGACTGCTTCTTATCTGCACCGCGTACTATTGGTATGTTTGCGACTCGGAGAATAAGAGGAGGGACAAGTTACAAGCCGAGGGACGAGGAGATGTCGTGTTTGAGGAGGGAGCCGATGTGACTGACGGTGAGGATCTGACGTTCAGGTACAACTGTTGAGAAAAGTATCTGAGGATGGGGAGAACAATGCAGAGACCCAACTTTGGGGGCCTCCAGAGAAAGGGAGAACAACAGATGCGCCAGCGTGATTAGAATTATTTTTGTTCTTGAACACCAAATTACCCCTCCACAAAGTCTCTATACCTAAACAAGTTTTGTACAGAGCGGAAAGAAAGCGAGCAAGTGCCCATAACACCATGATTATTCCTAGCGTTATATCCCTCCGCAAATACTCCACATCTCAACACACATATATACAGAATAGTAAGAAAGCGGGCAAGTGCCCAAAGAGAACCCCGCAGTTGTGCCCCAACAGAGCCATCAGACTTCCCATTCACATAGTGAAATCAACACAACTCATATATGTCTGTTTCGAGTCGGGCGAGTTCCACCACCATTGTACAACACAGTTCCCAGCTGTCCCACACTGCGAAGAAACATCTGGCATCGTAATATCGAACTGCGTGTTGTTCTTGGGAAGATCTGTCGACGTGCTCGCATACACAGGAAAGTATATCAATGCATCGCTGATCATCTTGTTCGTAGTTGTATCAACGACCGAGACATTGGCGGTTCCCGTGTGTTTGGCTTGGATATCGACTGTAAAGGGCACAACTTGTCCCGGCGTAAATGTCTGGACGTTGGCCACGTTGTCGTTGAATTGGAGACCTTTGCATAGGCTTACATTACATGCAGATGGGTCGAAGTCTTTTTGCGATGCGCCGATTTGAGAGAGTTGCTCGATGTCGCCGTATTCGTTGGATTGAAGGTTGTTGGTGACTTGCTGGCCGCAGACGGCTTTCATGGCGTTACCGGCGGAGCGAGCTGTGGGGTTGGTGACGATGCCGTGGCCGGCACTGAAGGAGGCAAATGCGAGGGTAAGAAGATGAGAACGCATTTTGCATTACAAAAGGTATAAAGGTGAAGATCGGTGGGATTTGAAATGACCGTTGAGTGAATGAGTGACTTGAAGATATGCTGAGGAGTCTGTATAAAGGAGATATATACTAGCTGATGGAATTCTTAGAAAATAAGAACGGATGACGGATGTGACTTTCTCGGAATATGAAGAGACCGAACTCGCAATTGCTACCCATTCTGAGGGGTGATAATGATCGTGACATGTGGTGCACTGACCAAAGTTTGTGTTTCGATTGAAGAATTACAGACTTCGAAGATAACCTTAGATGGAAGTTTGGATTGCCAAGATCGGAAGAGTAGCATGCATTGGATGGAGATCGCTCGATTATTATGCGGAGGTCATCTGTGCTTTGTTCGGCTTTAAAGTTGTTCAACACTTGAGATGTGTATTGTTTCCAAACACTTCGGATGGTCGCGGACTAGCCCTTGGAAGCAGTCATGCGAAGAAAATCTACGACGATGCGACGAAAAGGTTTGATTTGAAATGGGAAGTATGAGTTGGGACAACCAATCGCAACTTGTCGCTTCGAGTATCGTCCAAACATTCGGATAAATTCTGTCCTGTTTCAGCCTCTAGGACAGACTGCACTTGAAACAGTCAGACGATGCTTCGGTTTCTCGCCCCATCCACAAACATCGGCAAACGATGTGATGATTTGAACCTTTTATTGCGAGGACTGAATGCCAGACGGATCAAGGGTATGAACCTTTGTGATGCTCTACCGTTCTAGATAACAGCTGGTACCTGTAGAAGGCTAGAATTGCGAGTTCCACCAATTGACATTCCCGTCAAGTTCCTGCCTCTGATGGAAGAAACTTTCGGCAAGGACAGCCAATTCGTCATCTGAATAAGCGAGAAGTATATCTCCTGAAGGCGGTATTCCAGCAAAGTCCGCATTCCTGGGAGTTTGCTGAGCATTGGACATCGTTGGAGTTGGAGTGGCATTTGAAAAGTCTTGTCTCTCGACCCTAGTCGGTGGGGGGAGGACAGAAGTTTGGGCCATCTCTGTTCTAGAGCCTGGGAAGCTCGTTTGTAGAGTTGGACCGAACAGACTTGCAGCAGATCTCGGCATCTCGCTCGATGAGGAGTATTCCAATACTTCGAAGAATTGCCCCAGGTCGATGAGGAGCTTTCGATTCTGTCGTATATGCTCCTCGCTAGCTACATAGGTAGACGAGACAGTTTCAGCAAGCTTCTGGAGCTTTTCAGCCTTTGCAGTTGTCAGTTGTCATACCGTTGCACTCTGAGTTGACACTTACTATCCTGTCTAGATGTGGCCATTGCGGCCCGAAGCCTCTTATGAACCTCAAGCATTTCTCAAAACATGCTTGCTTCTCTTCCCTCGTCCCAGCGTCATCGACAAAACTTTCTTGTAAGTAGATTGTGGAGACAATGGCCACACAGTGTCCGAGGAATGGGTCCGTGACCTTGAATGGTTTGGCTTCGAGCATGTCGATGAAGTTGATGATCCAGGAGGTGTGTGACGATACGAGATCAGCAGTGTGTTGAAGAAAGATCTCTGGAATGACACACTTGAAGCCCCGAAGTCTGAGCGAAAGGAGGAGTGGATGGTTCAGGAGACACAGGTTCGTGTGGTACAAGAACTGGACGAAGAGCCATGGTCCCCAATAATCTCGGTTCTCCTCAAGCTGCTCGACTGTTTTCTGAGAGAACTTCGCAGGTTCAAATCGATGGGTGTAAGGCATTCGTGTTTCAAAGTCCATCTGATTCGCTATAATCGTGGTGTAGTCCGATGTCGAAGACCATGGTGGTTGAGCATTTGGCTTTCCTCGGCGGCGAGCATATTTTGTGATCTTGAACCATACTTCGCTGAGTTGAATGGCATATGCAACGATACCTTTGTCTGGATACTCGCTCGACTCTGGGTTTGAGCGCTGTATTGAGTTGAGAGAATTGCCTGTGGTTTCAGGATACCAGGGGAAATTGTCTTCTGCTGAGAAGTCCAGGATCATGAAGTCAGCACCGTGCAGTCTCTTCAGAAGGAATAAGCTCCAGAAGCAGCGTCGGCGTTCTTCTTTCTCGCGATCTGGGAGATCCTGGTGGGGTTCCGATGTCAAACCCGCGTTGTGAGCCAAACTCATGGCTAAGCTGCAGTGGAAGCTTGCTCGTCTGGTCTTGCCATCTGGTCTAATCAGTCGAAGCATAGGCGAGGGGATAGAAATCGTCTCACCTGCGAAGTCTACCAATGTTAGGAGGCACAAAGCTTGGAGGGTCGAAAGCTCAACGCTTCCGTCTGACACCCTCTTCGAAACTCTACTCCTTGCTGCCTCGAAGTGCCCAAAGACATTGGCATCAAGGGTATCGCCAAATCGAAGTGCTAGGGCTAGTATCGAAAATAAGACTTCTGGATCGCGATCTTGGAGAGTCTGCATGAAGGTGCTGCGATGGAAGAGGGGCAACGGTTGGCAATCGCAATACCGGAGGTACGTATTGGCGGCGCTGAGAACGATATTCCCCGCAGGCAAGGCATTTTCAATGTACGGCGGAGCTTCTTCCTGGACACGAAATCGATTGGAAGCTCTAATTGGCGAATCTGGTGGATGTGACGCTCCGCTCTTGCTCATACGGCCTTGATTTGCAAGGACCTCTGCGAGTTGGGATTCAACTAATGTGAGTCGATCTTCCTGCATATCTATGTTAGGTATCTGGGCATCGCGTGAAAAGGTGTCGGCCTACACGTACCAATCTGGAGTCTGCTGTCGAGGGAAGATGCACTCGAGGTTGAGCTGGCACGTGCGAGGTAGGTTCTATGCTACGTCTCTCACTCTGCTGCCGTTCGTCGGCATAGAAGCAGTTCTGTCCTAGCCGAGCACAGTGAGAGCAAATTGGCTGCTCTCCTGGACATTTGGACTTCTTCCTTCTGTCGTTGCGTGTCAATGGAAGCCAGATATTGCGACAATTTCAGATCGCACCTGCAAGGTTCGCAAGCCTGTCTTACTCTCTTCGCCGGACGCTCGGAAGACATCATTCAATCGAGAATCTTCCTCCATCATCAAGTTGTAAGCATCGCTAGTGGTGTTGGCTGCTCGTAGAATGAGTGTCAGGGTTAAAATTGCGAAGCCGAGAAGATATTTTGCGACGCAATTGTGAAAAGGTCCACTAAACTCTGCTAGCATGCCCCGCCCGCACGGATGTTTGCACTGAAGATAAGAGGCATTTTCAGGGTTCTTTAGTTGGCGAGTACTGATAAATAAAATTTATTATTAAAAAAAATTAATTAATATTATTTTCGAATTTAGAGCGGTCGATAATATCCCCCAGAATAATTTGTCTCGCTCTTATTCCTTATTTACTATGTTTTTAATATTCCTCCGTATCCTTACTTACTATGTTTTTAATATTCCTCCGTATCCTTACTTACTATGTTTTTAATATTCCTCCGTATCCTTACTATTTAAATTGTTGTTCAAGTATTAGATTTAAAATAAATCGCTAAACATATAAATAGGTAATACTTAAAAGCGCTTTCTAAACCCAGATTTAACTGTACAACTTGCATTAAGCAAATAATACAGGATACGAGGCTGTGCATTTATAACAGGCACAGCTGTTAGTTGAAACATGGGACCATATAGCGGTACCACCGGCCTCATTAAGGGGGCGGGGTGGCCCCACCCCTCTCTGTGTATATAAAGGCCTTTGTAGCCCTATTCACCACCAATGTAGTCTTTACCAAGCAACTGACAACAGCACACGACTCATTAAGTAAGAGTGCTTACTTTACGATGAAACTTTAAGTAGACTGTAGACTATGCACGTGGCCTGGATTGTAGGATTGGAGTCACGTCCTTCAATCATTGCTCCCAAGTCCCGGGTTTTTTTTGTCTTGTGAACGTTTCGGGTTTGGATTTTTAATATTTCGGGGAGAGCTTCTAGCACATTTGGAGCATCACAGAATGTTGAAGTTTCCATCTATTAAACACACCACAGATGATCATGGCTACAAAGAAGTTGATACGGAAGACAACGAGAGCTCGATAGTAGGTGCGAGGCAAATATATGTCTTCTGCATCCATGTCGTAAGCGTGGAATTCCTAAGAAAACTTCATTATAAAATTCTCATACAGCCGGACTCGGAGCACACGCAATATCAACAACGAAGAATAGATAATGTTCAACGGAACTTTACTATATTCAATATCCTCTTACTCATCTTCTCCATATCAATCAATTTTCAATCGTTACGGAATTACTCAGGACAAAACATCCTAAACTACAAGCTTAAACAAGTCAACACCTTCAATTCGTCCCCTTTCTCCTCCTCTTCTACCATTACTTGATTTCTAACCAAGACTTCCCTCTATCCAGGTCCCATCCTTGATCAGCTGAAGCTTGACCTTCACCAAAGTATCGTCAACGGTAGCGTTTACAATGACACCGCAGTTGTCTAGCGAGAAGAACCCTCGAAAGAGGTAGACGCACCTTGGGGTCGCTTGGCGAGGATAAAATGGTTCGCCATCCCTAGCTCAGATGTCAGGAAACTGGGAAAGGATCTATCGAAAACTGCTCGGATTCCTGATGAATGGGTACTTTCCTCTTTCCATTTCTTTTCTTGCCCGTAGCTTCCTGGCCTGTCCTCAAGATAGAAAGCGAAAATTGATTAAAACTCGTGTAGGATACGGAACAAAGACTCGCTTCGGCACTCTCGACTCCAACACCTCCTCCACTGCCTCAACACCCTCCGAAAGTACTCCCACCCCTCCTACTATCCTCACCTAAACGGTACCCCCACTCTCTGGCACTCCACCCACCGCTCCCATTGCACCTATCTCCTTCTTCAAGCCCTAACTTGCCAACCATGTCTCAATGTAATCACACATAATTGGATCCAGGGACAAGAATACCTGTTCCCAGATTTCGATATTGAGAGGAAGTGTGTGGATTATGATAAAGTTTGGGATTAGAATATGGATAGGGGAATAGAATATGGGTTATTGAGGGAGTTTAGGAGGCCGGAGGGTGCATGGATGGACCCCATGCCGGTGGGGTATGAGGAGTTTTTTGAGATGAAGGGGAGGTTTGGACACTCAGAACCCTTTTGAAGCTTTGTTTGTTTATTGAATCGAATGCGACAACCCCTGATTTTTGCGTGTTCAACACTAAGTTTGATTTTTCTGGGGTGTTTTTCAAGCAGATGGTTGGCGAGGAATCAATCGTTCAGCATCCCCTCAAAGGTTACCGTGGTAGTTGGGTTCTCGTCCTTCCCTCTTCGCTCCAAGGTCGGCTAGCGAGTCTGGCAGCTAGAGTCAAGTGAAGGTGCAAAGTGCTTTTTACCGCGATATGAACTGACTAACGAGAAAAGTGCGCACAACTGCCACTTTATCCTGCTCAACAGTCACGTGAATCACGCACTTAAAGCAATTTTGGCTTGCGCATTGGCTAGAAGTCAATTGATTAAAGTTTGTTACGGCTAGCGTAACCATCAGAGCTACAAAACATTGCTATGAGTAAGTCCCTGATCCAAGTTAGGTATGTGTATTGGCATACAGTCACGTGGGAGGGGTTTGTCCTATAAACATTACACATCCTTGACTAGCAATGAGTAGCTTTCTCCAGTCAGTAAGGCTCCATGCTAGGGTTTCTTTGCTTTCTATGCTTCGACGGTATTGGAAGGTATTGTGCTTCGACTGCGTTATTTGTGTTTTGTTCCATCCACCAATCCAAACGCTCATCACAATGCGGACGCTGCAGAAAGTGAAGTGTTGGCAAGGCAGAGTCTGCTCTTCGATGCACGCCACAACGAGGCTGATTTAGAACTGAACGAGTACGCCGTTAAGCATCTTGATAATGGACTGAGCTCAGCTGCTCTATCTCTCCTTCATGTTTTCTTCGCCAATACCAGCATAAAGTGTGTCTGGTAATCTACTTCGCTTGTGTCTATAAACTAGGACTCTAGCTTCTCTGCACACACTAGCACTTGCTATGGAGGTTATCGGGGCAATCGCCAGCATTGCCGGAATTCTCAGCCTTGCCGGCCAAGCACTGAATGGGATCATCGTTCTACAGGGGTTCTTCCAAAGCTGTGCATCAGAATCCCACTCTATCCAAAGGTTTTTGAAGCGGCTCAATGATTTGATTCAAATTCTGGAGCATGCGAGAGATTTGATGACGAAGCTGAGAACTGCCCCGTCAAAGATCGTGCCCGAGTCTATCCTGGCCTCGTTGCAGATTCAACTTGATGATTGCAATAAGGATGTGTATAGGTGGCTAGCGATGGCCAAGCCGTGCCTCCCGGCATCGAACATGGGAACCAAGGCGGCTTTTAAGAAGTTCTTGCTTGCACTGGAGAGACAAAGGATGACGGATATCTATGTGGAGATTGCAGCTCACAAAGACAACATTATGACGAAATTGTCTGTGATTGGAAGGTTAGTCCAGTTCGATAAACTCATCCCCACATAAATTATATTTAGCTAATTCCGCAAGATGCTTTGACATTGACCAATCTACTACCTTAGAAGTACTATGTAAAAGGTTGAAGGCTTGGGATGGCTTCGAACAATCGATAGAACTCGTCAACGGAGAAAGGAAAGACGCTTTGGTTCCATCTTATGAGAATGTTTCACAGGCTGGCAGTTCTTCACTGGCGAGCATTGCAGAGAGCCTTTCTAGGATAGAAAACAAAATGGGGGATTTTGTTGGGCCGAGCAGATCTCAACATGGTTCACAGCCTGGGTCGATTGGTAGCTTTGATTCCGCATCTGTGTCGAGAGGGCATAGGCGTAGATGGAGTTCCGAGCCGAGTCAGTATTCAGCGTCTACGGCGCCTCGTTCCCACGAAAGCATGTCTGCCTCTCTTTCAAAGCGGATAACACAATCGCTCCTGGGTGTTCGAATGGAGGCACCACCAAGCGGTTATCGACACCCAGATACAAATCTCGACGAAGGGCCGAATGCTTATGATTTCAATGAAGTAGACCAACGATTTCCACAGGATGCCCGCCCAGGGATTCAATATGGCCAGTCTACCCAAATCTTCAACAAACTGCTCAACCAGGAGGCAACAAAATACATTGATCTTATTCTCCAAGCCGAAGCCATTATATACAAGATTAAACTGTTCAGGACAACACCGTCCATTCTTTTCGGGCTTTCCGACCAAATGGTACATTCAGAAATCGACGCACTCGAGGCACGGCTTGGCACTATCAACTCTGAAGCAAAAGCTCTTCAGGCTTCCTCTTGGAGAAAAGGATTCAATACACAAGATCTTGACTCTTATATGGCCAGATGTCGAGAGCCTGGGTCAGACCTTAGAGCTATGAACCATGCCGTTCCACAACAAGAGAAGGGCCAGGGGGATACGGATGTATCAGTAACAGATGATAAGCTTCGTCTAAAAGCGCTGACGAGGAACGCAACTCGGAACGATTGTATCAATGTGTGGCTGCTCAAGAATCTCGAAGCATCTAGTAAAGAGATGAAACTTCACCGCTCTTTCCTCCCTACTGCCGTTACCTTGGACAAGGAGCAATGGACGCGGATGGTGCTGAAATATTGGCTTCTAGACGAAGCAGCTACTGGACCTGAGGATGAATGTTCCTCGTCAAATGGTGCAGTTGACAGTAATGGGATTTGTCATTCTGAGAGAGTCTTGTTGGAGAATCATATTTGATAGAGTCTCTGAAAGGTTGTGATAGTAGTTGAAGAGGAGTGCATAAGTGAAGATGCATCTCGACCAGTTCAAGCAAACATTACCCCGCCTCGCTCTGTGCACAAAAAGCGACACACCAAAGTACCAGAAAGTTGGGGGCATTTATCGAAGAACTTGAATTTAAGAATGGTACAATCAAGGAATCAAGTGAAGCAGTTGCTTCTTGTGATAATCGAAACAACTTAGGATCGAGTTTCTTTCCAATGTCCCTGCGGTATTGGGACAATCAAGGCGATGATGCTCTGTGCCGATTTATCTTGCACATCTGGAGCCCGCCAGAAAGTAGTCTAATCACTCAAATCAAATCACCCCGAATAATTCACAAGACTAGGCTCCGAGATACAATTCAACATATAGAAGTGGGTATATTGCTAATTCCCAAGTCTCAAACGAGTGCCTCACCCCTGACCTTGTTCTCTACATCTACATACATATCGTAGCTATTCATCTCCTTGATGGTCAGCTTGTTCTTCTCATCCGTCACCTTGTATAAGGGGTTGTTCGTGTTACTTGAAAACCCAATTCTCTCTGTGATGTTCTCCCTCGCCCTCTTGCTCGCTTCCTGAACTCTCGTGGCCCTTGGTTTCCTAACCTTCTCATAGATCTTCAACCCCTCGTTGATCTTCTCGGGAGAACCTGTAAAGTCATGTCTCCGGCTGAAAATTATGCCAAGGGCAGCAGCATCTTCGATCGCCATGCATGCTCCTTGACTCTGGTCCGGCATCATAGGATGTGCCGCATCTCCCATAATACATGTCAATCCTTTCTGCCAATATGGGTATGGTTGATGTACGAATAGCCTCCACGGCTTGATGTCGTATGAATTCTTGAAAATCGCAAGGAGCTTCGGATCTAAGGTACCAAAAGGCTCCATGAATTCCTCGACGCCGACAGAATGGTTCCAGCCTTCTCCAGGATTCTTGCTCAATGCGGTAGGGAAGAAGCAGTAGAAGGAGTTGATTTCACCACCGCGGCAAGGCGAGTACACGATCTTGTAGACGTC
The DNA here is from genome assembly GCA_014904845.1 of Acephala macrosclerotiorum. Classification (NCBI taxonomy): domain Eukaryota; kingdom Fungi; phylum Ascomycota; class Leotiomycetes; order Helotiales; family Mollisiaceae; genus Acephala; species Acephala macrosclerotiorum. The sequence continues at coordinate 26,602 of MU119596.1, read as the reverse complement.
TTGACCGCCCCAGTACTCAATCGCAGAGTTCACAGTGTAGTCAGTTAGACACAGTCTCTTCACGTCTTCTGTGGTGATGATGCAGTGCAAGCAGTGGGAAGTGGATTGCTTCCTGTCTGGGATGATGTCGAGTGTTTTGCGAACTTGGGATCCAATTCCGTCTGACCCGATGATGAGGTCGTGTTTTGCTTGGATGCCGTTCTTGAATGTGATTGTTCCAGTTGTGTGGTCGATTTCGGAGGCTCGATGGTTGCACTTCAGGACACCCGGAATTCCTGAATGGCTTGTACCGGTAGCAGAGTCCATTAACATCTCATGCATATTAACTCGGTGGAACATATTGTAGACCTTGCAAGTATCAGTGCTAGCCCTAGAGAACAAACGACCGAACTCACGTATCCCCATTTCTCCTTGTAATCTGCTAGATCGTATACATTACTCGGCTCCCCAGAGGCCCAGTCACGAGATATGAGCTTCTGCAGAACCACAGGTTTGCCAATTGGGATATTCACGCCCCATTCTTCAAGCCATTTTGTTCCGTTCGCTGCGCAACTGATTGATGCCCCAACCTCGCCTGCGAAGTCTGCTCGCTCGTATATCGTTACTCGGTGTCCAGCTTGTCGAAGAGATGTAGCTGCTGCCAGTCCACCTACTTGGATTAGCTCTGACATTGCAGAAGAGGGGTGAGGGAGGGAAGCGTACCAATACCACCGCCAATAACTGCGACATCAAGCTCCCGCCAATTACTCTCGACTGATCCCATGTTGAAGATTGAGTGTAACGAAGAATGTACCTTATTCTGCGGGAGATCTTGGAGAGGAGATACTGATGTAGAGCCAGAAAGAGACAGACAAACCTACTAACGTGAGCATCTTGAATAGCACTTGCATTCAAGGTTGGGGCCGCAATCTGAGGTCGGAGATAGGATACTTTCGGCCATTCTGCTTGGATGCATATCTGCGAGCCCGCATCCGTGTCGGGTGTGGCTCGGAGAGAGGGATTGTGATGGATGTTGATTGAAGACGCGAAGTTTCCGCGACTAAATTCCAAGGTGCTCGCCTCAGCATCCGCCTTCCGCCTTCCGCATCCGTGCCCCACCAGTGCCTTAGACCGCGCCTTCTCATTTCGCACTCAACTCAGCCGTAAAGCAAGAAAATCCGGCAGGGATGATGGAGAGATGGCAACTACCCGCACAAAATTGAATTTTAAATATGCCGAATACTTGTTGGTCTGTTTGGGCCGATGTAGAAGTATTGAGCAGCAAAATGACATCAAAGTGATCGCTAAAATTCAGGGGCTTTAAGCGAGATCTTGCGGGGTGATACGACTAAGAATCGGAGTGGTTGCGCTGGAATTTAAGTGTTTTTCTGGGCTGTTGGCTTCTCGTGTTTGTAAAGAAACGCTCCACTGCGATAACCACTTTAAAGTACTGTAATAGATTCAGATGCCGGAGGCATTCTGAAGACGGAATTCGGAGAACCCAAAATGCTTTAATACTCTAGATACAAATACGCTCGGTAACTCTCCCACTCAAACGCCAATGCGCCTTCTATTCTGAGTATTCCAATCTCTGGACGGTCTATATACATTCTAAAGCCTGTACCTATATGATTCTTAATTTTTCAGATCAAGGTATTCTCGTATCTCTAGTCTCATCTCGGCTCTGCTTCAAGAAAGGCAGAAGCTGGGTTCCACCTGTCCCATGCAACTGTTTCGTTGATGTTGGGTTGGCTGACGCCACTGCTAGATTGAGCCCAGCGTTCTCTGATGGGTCATGCTGCTTCGAAGGTGTAATGATGTAACGTGTAACGATCCCAATGTGAATGTCTCGGAACTTCTTGAGCTCCTCTACCGCCAAGTTATATGCCTCGGTAACTTCGCTATCAGATGTGCTTTCGGCATATCCTCTGATGTTGGCTATCTCCTCAATATGGCGCAGGAAGTTTGCATGCTTCCCTGGCATGTATCTCCTCATTTCCTGGATCTCAGTTAGTCAAGCTCGCGGACGAAGATGCATTTACTGACCTGAAGAAAGCCATTCTTGGCCGAAGAACCTTTCGTTGACGAGTGCTGAACTCCAAGGACAACGTCAAAGAATTGTATCAACGAGCTCTGAGCATTGCTGCCACCACTGTACTTCCGCCACTGACCCTTTCCATTCCCTTCATCATAGAAGACTCCATTCGGCAGACCCGCTACCGCCATGTTCTTGCTTCCTGCCAGAAAGGGTCGAATGACGTTGTAGAAGACTTGAGGATCGCATTTCTCGTTCATTCTCTTCAAGATCTCCCCAATCTCTCTGATGCATTCAGAGAACTTGACCAAAGCATCGGTGACCACGTTCGATTCGTTCGCTCTGACCGCATCCATTGCTGTCATCATCAGTGGAATGACTCTGGCCCCATGTGCCTCGATAGCCACAGAGATCAAATAGAACCATTCTTCGTCTTGGCTGCCTGTGAATGTGTGTAAAGATCTTAGATTCTCAATCTTACTGAGGTCTGCATCTGGCGAGATGGCGGCAAAGTTCCAGAGGTTCAGTGCCGCGTAAGTTGCAGTAGTCGGGAGCTCGAAGTGGTTTGAGACTTGAAGGAAGGGTACTGCGATTTGAGGAGGTATCCGCTGCGAAGGCGTTAGCATGTTTTCATCTCGATGTGGTTCTGACTTGCCTCTGAAGGGCCACCAGCTTCCCAGATGTATGCATGAGCAAAAAAGGACAGCAGAAGATACGCTCTTCTCCACTCTGGTTCGGATATGAGTTTGCAGGTCGACAATACTTGCAGGCTGTCTACTGATACTCTCAAAGACTTGGTTTGTAGTAGCAGAGGTAGCTTCTCAATTATGGTTTCCCATTCAATATAATACATATCGCTTAATCTTTCGAGAGGGACTTCATTTGGCAGAAACCCATTTCGAGAAGAGACGCTGAAATCAGCAAGGTTGACATTGAGGGGGCCTAACATGATGGCAAACTGCAATAGAGGTTGGGGGGTGGGGGGAATGTGTAATGGGTTGATAGCAAGAAGGTGTTCGATATAGCAGAGCTCTTTTGTACAAACAGAAGTCCAAGAATCAGCTCACTTCTCAACACGTAAGATGGAAGATGCTAAGCACGTCAACGAAGTACGAATGCATCCCATTAGCACCAGTAGTCTCCCTCACCGGCCTTCTACCGAGCTAGTCTTCGCAATCGGATATCTGTGGATCAAAGAAATGCTCCTTGCCTGTCTGCTGACACGGAAGCGGAAGCGGAAGCGGAAAAAATGACCAAGAACGCGGTTGTACGCAAGGACAATCAACAACCGACACAACGCGATGGAAATCTTTAGAATTGCCAGACGCCATCAAAAAGGTGCATAATGGGTACAAAATGAATCAGCAGGAACAATCAGGCCATCTTCTTCATTCCACGCAATCATTCCCTCGTCTCCCCTAGCAACCTCGGCTTCTTAACGACATCAACTTCGAAATGGGATCCATCGCCGTAGAACCCACCACGAAGCCATCATTCCCGGCTGAGGCAAATTCGCTGGAATATGCGCAATCACTAGATGCGAAGGATCATATGAGAGCGTTCCGAGAGAAGTTCGTGATTCCATCGAAAACAAACATCAAGGCGAAGAAGTTGAGCAAGCCAGGCACGTTTTTATCTTCCCCGCTTGTCATGTGATTCTAACCAAGAACAGATCAATCCACCGAGCCATGTATCTATTTCTGTGGAAACTCGTTGGGTCTACAGCCTCGCGCAACTGCAGAGTACATTCAGAACCATCTCGATACTTGGGCTACGATAGGTGTTCATGGTCATTTCAGAAAGCTTGAAGACTCGCCCATGATCCAGTGGCAACTTCTTGCTGAACATGCATCAAAGCAACAAGCTCCCATTGTGGGTGCTTCAGCATTTGAAGTCGGAACCATGGGCAGCCTTACAACAAACTTACACCTTCTGATGGCGAGTTTCTACAATCCTACAGCCGAGAAGAGTAAGATCATCATGGATTGGAAAGCGTTCCCCAGCGATCACTTCACAATCGAGTCTCAAATTCGAGGCCACGGATACGACCCAAACAAATCAATGGTCATGATTGGGCCTGAGGAGGGAGAATATGAGATCTCGACGGAGAGAATTCTCTCAATCATCGATAAGCACGCATCAACAACAGCTTTGGTTCTCCTTCCTGGTATCCAGTATTACACAGGACAGTTCTTCGATATGAAGACCATCACAGCGTATGCTCAATCAAAAGGACTACTTGTTGGCTGGGATCTTGCCCATGCTGCTGGGAATGTTCCCCTTGAGCTTCATGATTGGAATGTAGATTTTGCTGTTTGGTGTACCTACAAGTACATGAACGCTGGCCCAGGAGCTATTGCAGGGTTTTATGTCCATGAGAGACATGGAAAGGTCAAGTATGAGAACGACAAGCCAGTCTTCCGGCACAGGCTTTCGGGCTGGTACGGCGGTGATCAGGTGGGAAGAATGAACATGGACAATAGTAAGTTCTCACTTGAGAGGTTGATGGCAAAAGCTAAGCTGGGCAGACTTTCGACCAAGTCCCGGAGCAAGTGGTTACCAAGTCTCGAACCCTTCAGCAATCGATCTTGCCTCGCTGTGCGGTGCCCTCTCAGTCTTGAACCAGACATCAATGGCTGATATCCGGAAGAAATCCGTCAAGTTGACTGCGTACCTCGAGCATCTTCTCCTTATGACTGCCCCCTCCGATCGAGCTTTCCAGATCATCACCCCTTCGAACCCCGACACGAGAGGGGCTCAACTGAGCATCCTGCTGAGGCCTGGAAGAATCGATACCTTGTTCGAGATGCTCGAAGAAGAGGCTATTGTCGCGGACAAGAGGAGGCCAGATGTGATCCGACTAGCCCCAGTTCCACTGTACAACACCTATGAGGAGGTTTGGAAGTTTGTCCAGATCTTCAATGCAGCATTGAAAAAGTGCGAATGAGGAAAGCAATCGAAGATGAGATAGAATATTTTCAAGACTTGGATCATGCAGGTTGTAAGATTGTAGCGTTATCAGGGAGCATAAAATTTGAATTTCTTGCTCTCATGTCCCTCCAAGTTCTGTTGGTCGTCTTAATTCTTCTCAACAGTCGAGAAATCTATCTTGATGTGGCCCATTCCACCAAGGGGGGCATACGCCTCAGCAACGCCTGGCAAATGATCAGCACCCAGTCCGCGAATAGACGACGGAGATTCTCACGTTCACTTGTAAAGAGTGGCTCTGTGGCTTTCAGATACGGCTTATAGTATGGCTTTGTGATTTGCTCCTAGGTCATGTGTCAGATACTGCAGTCGGAAATAAATTTGGTGATGCTCACATTCATGAACCAAGCTGCGTCCTTCGTCCAGCCCTCAGTCCATCTATACACTCCTGGCTGCTGCAAATCCTCCCCAATGAGGAAATATGCACACTCTGGCTCGACAATAACAGAATCGTAGCAAGGCTTGAAGTACTTGATGAATGTGTCTCGGTCTTTCGGGTCAAAGGTTACTTTTACTTGCAAGATGAACGCAACTTTGGGAGCAGGAACAAGAGTAGCCATTGTTTGCAAGCGCAAAAGAAATCGATAAGGGATCGAATGAGTGATGGGGTGCAGTAAGATCAATGTTCTGAAAGCTAAAAGAATCATGAAGCCTAAGTAGTTATATTCCATGAATGTCAGACCCCCTCGACCGAGTGCGGTGGAACCATTATAATTTGCTGGAAGTTCAAAAAAATTGGAGTTCGCATATGAAGCATTGTGTTCGTACTCCTCAGCCAATGAAATCAGTGGCATCGCTTCGGCATGTCATTTTCAAGTTGGGCCGAATGCGGCACAGGCCTCACCAACACGAACGCGAAAGCCAGCTTTTAGAATTCTTCAAGGCAGCCGCGCACTTTGCTTCACAACCATGACCGCCAACGCGATCTGCCTGAAAGCCTAAGTGAGCCTCAATCAGTAAGCGTATGATCAGGGCTGAATGCTTGTCATTCGGCCTCTGGGAGCCTGGGTCTCAGCCTGCAAGGGAGCAGTCACGACACGTGATTCTCATGTGGTGGCAGTGGAGAGACAATCTGCCTTGGATGTTCTCAAGACCTAGGAACATTTAAAAAGCAGGAATACCTCTGATACTGAGTTTATCTATCGTCTCTCGAAGTTTAAAAACATGGATCTGAAGAAAGAGGAGAGCTCAAACGCGCCCCAAAAAGGCTCGGCACCGGCATCTCCACCTCGATATGCGCCCTCGTCAGAGCACGACGGAATCTCACAAGTACCTATAGCAGAACATGAAAACCTTCCCGTATACAGCGAGGATGATCGCCTTTCTACCCCGAACATAGTAGACTTCCAAACCGATCTCTTCCGAGCAAGCATGACCGGTGAAGACACAGTCCGTCTCTGGAAAAACTTCATCGATGCACCAGGAGGCAAGGCGGTTCTGAGTGCAAATGAACAATTTCTGACGAGCAGTTTCTTTTCGGCGATCCAGGAAGGAGAAGAGGAGGTAGTGACGCTGTTGATCCAGAGCAACCTTGTCTCTCCCAACACAGCACTTCGAGGCGAAACACCACTGCTCAAAGCTGTGGCTACGCGCAACGTCAGGATGGTGGAGACGCTTCTGGGTTTAGGAGCAGATCGCAATGCGTTTGGAAATGTGGTTCGTTGACCTGAAAGAATGAAGACTGAGCTAGACTGACATCCTCTAGTCAAAAGAGCGTGAACCGCGCAAGAGAACCCCTCTTCAACTCGCCGCTTCCAAGGGCCAGCTTGTCCTTGTTAAGCTCCTGATAGAGAAGTATCATTGTGATGAAAGCCTCGTCGCTCCAGATGGCCAGATTGCCCTACGCCTCGCTTCTCAGAACGGACACCGAGAAATTGTAGATTATTTACCAGCTCGCAGAGGTGGCGGCTTCAGAAGATGGAAGCACAGCAACAGACATGCACTTCAGCGGGGAAAGAAGGCATGCAAGAACATTTATAAGTTCCTGAAGTTCTTCATCTGGGACATTGAGAAGTTCTTTCTTTGGACGACGCCGAAGCATCTCGTGGTAAAGCCGCTGAGTAAAGCAGGTCGTTGGTGCTGGGACCATCGAGGAGAGTTTGGTCCTTGGTGTAAAGGTCAGGCGTTGAAGATGCCTGGCAGGATCAAGGCATTTGTGAAATGGCTTGCGACAGTCCCAAGAGGAACATGGGAAGTGATTGTTGAGATTGGGAAATTCCTATGGAGGATCGCGACGGATGTCTTGCCGCGAATGCTGAAGGCCGCTTCTGTCTGGACGTGGAAGATGCTGACTGTGAAAATTCCCAAAGCTCTGGCCATCTTGGCAAAATGGTTCTGGAAGGGTGTCACTTCAACCACGAAAGTAATTTGGAACGCGGTATTGAGAATGGCCTCCTGGATCGCAACCACAGTCGAAGCTATAATTTCTTTCTTCCGATCGTTGACACTGGAAGACATCTGGAACGGCTTTGTTGACGTATTGTACGCTGTCTTCGTTGCTCTACCCAAGGTCTTTGGTTCTTGGATTGCAGCATTCGGCGATGCATCATATAAGATGATGACCGCATTGTTCGGTTGTGTGGGGTTATGTATTTGGTATTTGGGCGTCGGGATTGCGTGGGTGGTCATGTTCTTGCCCAAGCAAGCGTGGGTTATCCTAAAGAGTTTTGGAGAAGTTATGTTCAAGGCTGGACACGAGATTCGGGTTTGGCTAAATCCAAAGGCAACATGATCGCCGACCAAGGGCTTCTAGAATGTACTGTACGAGCGAGAGAAGAGAGATGAGGAGATTTGAGAGATGGATACCTTGAGGAAACATTAGGCAGATGCCTTTGGTATTCTATGTACGGAACTACCCTTCCTCTTCGCTCCTTTTGTTTGGTTTTTGCATGCCCCATGCATCGGAATTTGCGGTCTAGTAGGGATGATCCAAGTTCTGCTTCACAACTCTCCACTCCGCCTCTCCAATCGGCCTTGTTCTACCTTCTGCCAAGAGGTAGAGTTGGACCCGGCTGTTATTATAACCCTGAGGGGGGGGAGAATATATATCGGGGTGTTCCTCAAGGAGGAAATGTGATGTTGTCTGCCATCGGGGGAATCTGATCAACTGCCGGAACGGGAGTGAATATTAGCATCGCTAGTATTCCAGAAGGAGGACAGGTCACTGTCCCTGCCGTGGCTGTTGATCAGCTTGACGACGTCGAAGTTTCCCCGTTGATGAATAGCGTCGGTTTCGTCCCGTTCTTCGCAGCAGATATTCTGAAAAACTGAGAAGTGAACAGCGGCATGCCCACCTCAGTTTGATTCCAAGTCAAAATGCCCCACGGTCCCCAGCGGCAGCTTATCATCGTGTAGTTCATGAGGGATAATCTGCATATGTTGACATCGATATAATTACCGTCGTTGCCGCTGCCAACATTCATTTTGAGTGCTCCTGTGTTGTTAACTTGGGCATGTCGTCAGAAGGTGGACCGGAGGCGGGCATTTGGGGAAGCTCACATGAACCTCCTTGGTAGAAGGTCTCTCCTATGCTTTCTATCGATTCGATACTTGCGTAGCATGACTACAAAAGGTACACCTGCCCTTCTGTATTAGGAAGATTGTACTCGACCACCATGCTGTCGTTGGAGTGAACTGTTATATTGGCGGTGGTGTTGTCTTGCCCCAGTGTCGCATTTAGAGGGAAAACCAAGCCCATTTTTGTATCACAGCGGACAAAGTCGACCAGAAATACTGCTAACAGAAGCACAATAGGAGAAGCCGTGATGAGATCTTTTTGAGATATTTCGCGCCAAGAAGGAGTCCTCCGTTTTTGGAGACCGGGAAGTCAGCGACATACTTCGTAAGTTATGGTAGCATCTGGGTTCTGCCCATCCCTAGCCACCCGAAGTCTAGTTTCGCAGTTCAATTAAACTATTCCAGATGAAACCTAGGCGTCGGGGTAGGCATCCTAGCGTTGACCTTACCGTACGTCGCACCAATCGAAATCCTGATGAGGGTGGACCTGTCAGACAGGAGATTGCTCCAATCAATTACTTTAATATTCTCAGCCCCCAAATCCAGGCTCCTCGAGGCTGAAACTAGGAGAAGTCGACATGAGCTCTTGGAGGGGATCATGGTCCGCACGGCATGAATTGAAGCTTGATAATATCCTCATATCTCCCTTGCGTCCTTCAAATCTCCTCGGTAAAAGTTGGCGGTATTACTCATGGACCTATTTTTTAAGCGAACTCTACCAAAAATACCACCAACCCTTAAACTTCACTACAGCATTAATTACTTCAAATGCATAGATAAAACAAAAATAATATAGCAAACTAAAGGTTATTTTGCACTGAGATTTTGAAATTAAAAACAAAAAAAATTAAAAAAAAATAATTAGTAATATTGCAATCGATTGAATTTAGTGAGTTTTATTAGTAATAGCGTTATAATTGTTTCGTTCGTAAGTTGTAGCTTGTAAAAATTAATCTTTAAAACGAAATAACTTTAAATGTTTTTATTCTTCTCGATTAATTACTATTATACTCAATTCTTATTATATTTGAGTAATTTTAAAATGATTTATTTTTATAATTGTCTTTTCTTTATTATTATTGTCGCTTCGCTTATCGGGCTACATTTTTGCCCTTTTTTAAGCGGCTAGCACTCTACTAAATCAAGTGTTACAATTTTATTTTCGGTATATAAATTATTCTCCAAATTAAAGGCTACAAAATTATGTCTTTATCTTTCTAATAGCTCCTTGTGTTGTTGTTTTATAAGGCTATAAAGTTGGTGAGTTATGTTGATTTTTGGTGGGGTTCGCTTAAAAAATAGGTCCATGAGTAATGCCGCCAACTCTTACCTTAAGAAATTCATTATCCACACCATCTTCTCTAATTGGCTTTTCTTCCACAATGTTATCGACCGCCTGGAGGAGAAATGTCGCCAGAGGTCACCCCCTCACCATCATATTACTCGGGTGTTCAGTCTCCTCCTCCGACTGTCGAACAGAAACCCACTGTGACGAGAAAACCTGTCCCAGTCCGGGGCAAAGCGCAGGATGAGCAGGTCAGTCCAGTTGCAGATGGATGGCAAGATTTCCCAGAAGATAAAGGATTTCAATGGCTTCCTGGGTTATGGACTCACATTCCTATATCTGGAGTGCTGGCCATCATTGGAGTCCTGATCTGCGTAGCGGGAACGGTGGCTGTCCTCGTACGATCAGATGGGATGGATGTTACTCATTGAACGCTTTCTCCTACGGTCTACATTGCATTGATGACTACTGGCATGAATATGCTGACGCGGTTTGCATTCCACGAAGGTAACAAAATTTCCTGGTGGTATAGAGCCACCCGGGGAGGGACGTTGCGAGATCTCCACACCAGATGGGAGTCAGGACATGGGTTCTGGGGAGCTTTGGGAGCTGGTCGAAACTTCAATCTCGTATCTCTAACATCCCTCGCAGCGACATTTATTGTCATTGATCAACCCCTAATCCAGAGGGCGTCAACAATCGTCCCCGCCAGAGTTGCCGAATTTAGGAATATCACCGCTTCAATTGCTCCCGAGATTCCTTACGGATATACGGGGTACCAATACGGCCGCATGGCCTCCGAGCAAGTTATGACACAGCCAATGATTGCTGCATTCAACGACTTCAATACCCAGGCTCCAATCACGACTGGATTTACCGGCTGTAGAGATACCTGCACAGGCTATGTTGACGCAGGTGGCCTTGCAGCTCAATGTGCCACTCTCACTGGACCGATTGCCTACCTGCAATCTCCCAAGATAGATGGTATCAATATTTCTAACAGCGCATACATCGCTCAGTCCCCTTCACCGTTAATTTCACTCTTGTGCCGGAGGAGGTCTACCAAAACGCCACTTACTATTCGGGCAACTCGTCGTCTATCCTTATGATGGTCTCTTATACAACCAACGCATCTACTGGGAACTGTGGTGGTACTCTTATAACAAGGTCATGCAAACTCAAATCTGCGACTTTGAGATATCCCATCACCCTGCAGAATACGACAGTGGTGCTGGGAAATATATCAGCAGGAGCCACGATTCAGTCTTTCCAGCCTCCCGGAAACAAGACAGTCAGTATTGATGGTGGATCCGATTTTGATAGATGGACGCTTGGAGGTCTCTATCTTGCGGCGAACATCTTGTTTCGGGCAAATGCTACTTATCAATGGATAGGGGCTTTAGGGGTCCAAATGAGCCTCCTGGATACGCTCTCAAACCAGTTCTTGGTGATACCGACTGGCAACAATACGCTGTATGGCTTAGGCATACCGGCTTCATGCTCGTCGAACTGGACTGATCCTACAAACCACATCATCGAGTCTTTGAATCAAATCGTGTTTCGAGTTTCCCTCAATGCAGCACGATTCCCCTTCCGCAATACGACAACTGCGCCAGCGCCCCAAATTCTCAGCATGTACGAAACACGCAGCATCAACATCTTCTAATCGGCGTACAGATACCTGGCAGCCAGCACAGTTTTGACGATTGTTTGTGTTGCTTTGGTACTTCCGACTTTCGCAGGCTGGTGGGAACTTGGAAGGAGCGTTTTACTCGGTCCCCTCGAGACTGCCAAAGCTTTCGATGCACCATTGCTCAGCGGTCCTGGCTCGAACGCACCACTTCACGAATTGGTTCGGACGATGGGTATGCGAAACGTCAGATACGGAGAGGTTGAAGGATCTGTGAATGGGCTTCCAAGGAGAGAGCTCAAGCTTGCGGATCCTCAAAAGTTTGTGAGACTAACACCTGGCATAGTATACCAGCGATGTTGAGCGGACAATGTCGAGTTGGATGCTACAAGCTTCAGCATACAATGAGGAAGGCAGGCCGCAACTTAGCCCTTCGCAGACCATGATCGTAGGCTCAGCACATTCTCCGCCAACAGACTTCCAGCGACGGATACCATCTCCTACTGTAGCTTCTTTCTTGTGGAGTTGAGTCTTGAATTCATGAATCAACTTAAAACGCATCGTCACTAGATTAGGAGTCGTTAGCTTGTTTGCTACATTACGTGCATCATTGCTTCTGGCGAAGAAAGCGCCCTCGACATACGTGCGTTTCCTGTGCTGGTTGTTCAGCCCTAGTAGGCCCCAGCTGCGGAATGAGTGGTGAGAGATGGGGCAAGGCTGACAGGGTTATCGTGGACACCTTTGTCTTCTAAACGCGTGTGTCTGTCATAGTATTGATCATTCAATGAATGGCGAAATTGATGTAGAAGATATTTTCCTACTTTAGAAAGTAATGGGAAGGCAATGATGAGATCTTGCTCACTGCGGATCGGGTCCAAATTTCCTCATCTGCACCCTGTCGGAGCCTGTTAGATGAAGAAAATAAGGTATAATGTCTGTAAAAAGAATGAATGCCGAGCTTCAAACCGATCTTATGTTGATGCAAGAATGATTCGTGACCAGATGATGATTGCCTGTCAACACGGAATTTGGGGGCTCGGACATAAGCATAAGGATGCCCCCTAGCTCGCCTCGACTTCTAAAAAGGGGATGGCGCGCGAGGCAGGTACTGTGCCACCCACACCCTCACGGCATTTGGAGGATTCGGAGGTCAAGGAAAGGTATAAAGTTGAGGAGATTCCTAGAGATAGAAGCATCTAAGCTCAATCACTTACACCTCTCATTCTCAAGACATCCACACCCATCTTTACGACCTTAGCACGCGAACCTAGTTCACCAAACAACCACCAACCTCAATCATGTCTCCTCCAGCCCAATTACCAGCTCCGCGTCTGATTACCACAACTCACACAGCTGATGGGACTTCTGTTTTCGCCGGCGACGAGGCGATAGCTCAATTCTTCCCTTTCGGTCCTCAAGCCACTGGCTTCTCGACCTTTCACTCCTCAGATAAAGTCCCAGCCTCGAACACAGCACCATTTCCTCAACTTGCGAACATGCTCCCAAGATGCCCCCCAAAAGGAGTCATGTTCGGCATCTCAGACTTCCCACCGGGGCACCAAGCTCCAATGCATCGCACTCTGAGCTTGGACTATGCGATCGTGATGACGGGAGAGATCGTTTTGCGCTTGGATGGGGGAGAAGAGAAGACGGTGAAAGCGGGGGAATTCATTGTTCAGTCTGGGGTGAATCATGAATGGATCAACAGAGGGAAGGAAATCTGTCGGTTTGCGTACGTGATGGTGGGAAGCGATAAGATTACGCTGGAAAATGGGAAGGAGCTTGAGGAGACTGTTTTCAAGAAATGAGGGTACAGTACATGAGACAACTTGACGAGGGGTTGTACTGGCGAGACCGTGCACTTGAAAGCAAAATGTAAAACAAATTTATTCGACCTGAAATTAATTCTCCTGATTCATCGTGACCTAACACATGAATGATTTCTCGTAGAATTTTGGGCGTAAGAGGAAGTGACAGTAGCGCGTGTTGGAGGATGATCACAGTGATGGTAGCAACTCTGCTGGAGTGTCTGTGGCCCTGACGCGTACGATAACTGATGTTTGTGCGAAAAGGTGTCTGAGGGTCCGTGATGTGACCAGATACTACTCAACCAGAAGGATTACCAGAGTTCGAGAGATGCAGAGTTCGGGCGGAGATAGCAGTTCCATGTCGCTGAGCAATTGATGTTTGGGAAGAAACGTTCGCCGGATGAGTGAATGGTAGGGGCTTGTTTTAGCGCCATTCACTAAACACGGCCCTGGTGTTTCAAATGGCGTCAATGAGAATGCAGCAAATATCGTTGAAGCGCGATGTTGGCATAAGGGCCAACCCTCCGGTGCCAACTTTCACAGCTTCCTCGAGTGAAAAGTGTCCCTTTTTTTGAGACCACCCACTTGACCAACTTTTTGCAGAGATCGGCAAATATATGTCTGGCAATTCGGGCTCAATGACGATTTTTTTTGTTGTGCATTCGTTGTCAAGGCCGGGCCATAGGGGTTGCAGAGCTAGCGGTGCTCAGATCTACGCGAAGGGTAGGCTAGACGGGCACTTTTCATACCCCAGATAGATAGTGCGGCCTCCTGAATCAGATTCTTTCAACTCTCCAGTAATTTTCTACCACCTCTCTCTACAACCTCATAACCTTCGACACTGTGTAGATACTCTTAGATGTATCATGAACCATCAAGTATCGCATCTGCAGCTCCGGCTCTGATACCGACTCGGCCGCACGACTGCGCGAACTGAGTGGCCAACAGAGGTGTGTCAGTCCACATCAAACACGATCACAACAGCATCTCAAAAGTAGAGAGTGGCTTCCTTCGTACAGGAAACAGCCTTAATCCGCGCGAGTATTTTCTGGTCCGCTGACATGCCTTCTAAATCTTGGAGTCGGCACGGAAAACTCTAACATCGGCTCACTCCGAATCCTCCTCTCTCCCTGCGCTGACGACGGCCCTGCACCTGGAAGTACAGGCCTGAGAAATATCTGCGAATTATGCTCATCGGGCGATGGTGGTGTTGTCTCTCTCTTCTGTGGCAGAGGTGTCTGTGGCCGGTGCTCATCGTCGTCGTCTCCGAACAGAATCTTCCACGGTCCTTGGGGTATGGGCGCAGAGTGAGCCTGCAATCGAAGCTGATCGTTCTCGACGCAATCTGCAGCATCCCATAGCTTCTGCGCCGCTCTTCTTCCTTCCTCCAAGATATCCATGGCATCATGCTCGCATTTGAAGGTTGGGAGTACAGCGGGAGTTGGCTTGAGAGGGACTATATCGTAATATGGGCGTGTTGGTTTAATGGGGAACATATCCTTCATCCAGGACAAGGCAGTCGCAGAACTTGAGGGTCTGGTTCTGACTAAGGCTTGGGAAGTACCGAAGTCGGGCTGCTTCCAGCTTGAAGTTGACATATATACGTTGTTCCTTTGGGGAATCGGGGCGAAAGGAGTTCCCAATGAAGTCTGGCTCGAATTGGCGCTTCCTGGGGAAGTCGTTGCGAACGATGCCTGGCTTGCTTGAGGATTCGGAAACGCTGTCTGGCTCGAGTCGTTGCCTCCACTTCCATTGGGAGTACTTGCAACTGATGTCTGGCTTGAGCTTGCACTTGCTCCAGGAGGTCGTGGAGGCCGCATAGGCCGAAGTGGCATGGGAGGCAACACATCCCCAGGATCCGTCGTCGTATACGGACCTAGCGTTCCAGAGACAATCCGCTGCGAAAGCTCGTCCATCGCCACGACCGTATCTTTCCTCGTCGCCTCCGATGTTTGCCTAAGTAAAAGGGGATCGGTTCTCTCTGTCTTCGATAGCTTTCCCGCGACGCGTCGGGTTAAAACATCAACGACAGCCTCACGAAAACTCTTTCGAATGTTGATCAGGCTATCGAGACATTTCCCTGGTCAAAGTAAGCGTGTCTCTTGTTGACGTTGTCAGGTCCTTACTATCACCACGATCGAATCTTGCTCCATGTTGTAGCGAGAACCGGTTCAATGTCCCTTCTATCGTCGATTTTCCTTCGTGCAACGACACCTCGCATTCTTCTTGTCCTACGGCCTTCTTTCCTGCCCTTCCTTTACGCCACTTTTTAAACAGCTCAGAAGCCTCTGAAAATTCCTGGACGATTGAAGTAACGCCTGAATGAACGTCCACGATTGACGACGAGTCCATGGGTAGATTTTCAGCACAGGAGCTTTTGAAAAAGCGTAAAGTCGAGCTATGGTGCCTGTCGCGATACGGTTCCGAATTGCGGCTGAGGCGTTTGAGACAATTTCCGTCCCCTTCGTTGTCATCACACCCGCATGTAGAGCTGCCCCAAAAATACACCTCAGCCACGAAGCTGGCGCATTTTCACAAGCAAGCCCATTGTGCAAATAAAACACTGCCACATTCCAATCACACTCAAGGGCTTGGCAGGCTTTCCTTAATTCATCTGATGGTGCATAGACGCTGATAATTTGGCACGGATTTCTCAGCCCGGTTTCATAAGGTGTGGAAGGCGCAATCCACACCGAGCCTGGATTGTGCCTATTCCGAGTCGTTATTTCTAAATTTCTTCTGATAGATAGTTCGCAAAGCGCAACTAATGTCGAGCTTTTGATCGCTATTTTCGTTCCTTCTTGATATTGGATCGTTTGTCTTTTATTCCTTCACCCCCTAAAACCTGTACATCAACATCTCGCCCTCGGACTGTTCCAGACACAGCAGCCCGTGCATCTCACACGGGAAGCTTGAGGCGCATCACGATGCAGAAATAAATCGTTCATATTCCGCTTTGATCACCTTCTTGCTAATCTGTAAAATATTGCGCTGAAGGAGGCTGGGACAATTTTTTTTTTTTTGAATTTCGCATTCCCGTCTTACCAAACCCCGACATTTCGAGTGCCTCCGAATGCGGACGAGGCTGTGATCGAGTTCGCTGACATTCAAACATGGCTGGACGACCCAATCCACTGGCTGATAATAGAACCATCAGGGATCTACCAAGCTTCCAACAAAGGTCCTACAGACGTTGGGAAGAGGACAGTGTGGAGGATCACGACATCGACCCTGAAGAACCATCATACACCAGATCATGGTCTCCAGGAAGGAACACGGAACGGAAACCGGTTGCCCGCAGCCTTGACACCAGAAACACCTCAAGCACCGGATATGGCTCTTGGGAAAGAGGGGAAGATGTCAGTCCGCCGGTCCACGATGACGAGCCTGCAGAATCGCCATACCCCAAACCATTGTCCCCCAAAAGGGGCGGCGGGGGCTATTTACCAACCCGCGACATTAATCCTCAGTACATACCCAGCCCTAGGCGCATCTCGGAGAGAAGAGGAGAAGGACATAGTCCCGTGGCTCGAGACTATGATTCCTCGTTATTAAATGCACGACAACGATCGGAGAGACACAACGAACTCAGTCTGTCAGGCCATAACCGCAATACTGTAGACAGGCCCTACACTACAGAGCGATCGCTGAGACTGGACGAAGAACACGAATCGCTAGTTCAAGACTCCCACCAAAGCTATGCAGCAGATTCAAGGCAATGGTCCCAGAGGAGGGGCCAACAACACTCTCCGACAGCCTATGAACTCGATGCCAGTCCCACTTCTACGCTAGGCAGTAGGCAGTGGTCATCAAGACCCGGCGCAGAAGATTATATGTCGCGATCTCACGAGATCAATCGCGACCATACACCAAGTATTCAACCAGGACCGCAGTCTCTTGCAATAAACACAAGACGAATCAGTTTCCGCACTACTGAAGACGAATCCAGGGCCCAGGAAATCCTCCTTCGGGATAAGGATGCGAAAATCGAGAAACGATCTTCACTCAGGCGGTTCGTCATGAAGAAATCCAAACGCACGACGTTCAGTCAAAGGGAGATATTTCGGGCTATCCAGTCTGTTGTCGATGGACACGAGAAAGCAGGACCTGGAGTCGTTGAGGTACTCTTGGGTAAGTTCATCAAGGAAGGCGGGGATATCAATCTCGTTCCTCAACAGAACAAGCCTCTTGGGATCGTGTTGAAGAAACGCCAAGAGGAACGAAGTGGATTGCTTGAGAAAGCGGCGACTTGCGGCGATGTTGAAGTTGTCCAATTGTTATCCCGGTACTCGGACAAGACGGCGAAGAACAACTCCCTAGAAATTGCGCTGCACAACCGGAACACCACGACAGGTCGAAATACCACACGAGACGATCAAATGATCTCTATACTCGTCTCAGAGGGCGCCGATGTCGATAACACAATCAGTGCTGCCACTGCTGCTGGCGAGGAGAATTTGTTGCATATGTTGCTTGAAGGAAATCCTCCCATTCCTGCCCTGTCAGAGGCTCTGCCAATCGCTGTCACCACCCGGGACACTCTTCTCCGCCGGCGGCTCTCCCAGATGCTTCTTCGCAAAGGCGCTGATGTTAACAGCAGCGATGGCGAATCCATACTCCAAGCCACAAAGCTATTTGACATGGTCCTCCTGGACATGTTGCTGGAGCGCCGCCCCCATGTCTCATCGTTGAGCCGAGCATTCGCCGCAGCCCTTAGCCATTCTGACTCTAATCATCGATTCGAAGCTTGCCAGAAACTGATCGATGCTGGAGCAACCGGCGAGCAAGTCAACAAAGGGCTTGCAATTGCCATGACTGCCGAACACCAGAATATCGATTTCCTGAGATTGATCCTCCGCGGCGCGTCGGTTGACTTTGAAAATGGTCATGCGTTGTGTCAGGCTGTTACCAACAACTACCAGGAGCATTTGAAGTTGATGCTGGCCAGCCGACCAAATGAACAGTCTTTTGACAATGCACTAGAGACTGCTTTGAGGCTGACAAATGCGCGTGATCAGATGAAGTACTGCCATCTTCTTGTCGGGGCAGGACCTCCGCGAGATTCCTGTTCTAAGGCTCTGCTGGTCGCTGTCACGAGTCAGAAGGACGGACTCTGCAGACTATTTCTGGAAGCCAGAGCAAATGTCGATTACAATGGGGGCGCATCGATTACGGCAGCTGCTCGGTCTGAAAATATCGGTATCCTGGAATTATTGGTCGGAGGAGAGTTTCAACAGCCCAACAACGCCAGTCTGGTTGGCGCTTTTGAGGTTTCTCTCTTGTCGGCGTCACCCTCAGCGAAGAAGATGAAAATGATTCGACTCATTCTTGACGCCGGCTTGCAGGGGCTCGCGCTGGATGTGGCATTGGTGAATGCAACGAAGAAAGGTCAGGAAGGAATGGCCATGTGCGAGCTCTTCCTCAAGTATGGCGCCTCGGTCAATGCGCAGGGTGGTGAAGCCCTGGATATCTGCACACGTTCCGGAAATCTGATTCTTCTTGAAAAACTACTTCAAAGCTCACACCAGCCTTCGTCCGACATTTTGTCCAGAATTTTTCAATCTTCTCTGAAGCTGGATGAAAGGATTCGACCTCGTGCGATAGAAATGATCCTGCAAGCTGGCATGCCAATCAACGATCAAGTGGCCGCAGCGCTCGATGGCCTTGTTCAAGAGAGACGACCTGACATGCAGGCCATTGAGGTGCTTCTTTCGTTTCATGCTTCGGTCCACTACGAAGGGCATCGCCCCCTAGTCACCGCTGCCAAAAACCTCAATAAACCACTGTTGATGCTCTTGCTTGAGCAGTCCAGAGACAGGTTAGCCTCATCAAAGGTCTTTGAAGCCCTCATTGAGGAAGAATCTTTCTGGGGAAAACGAGAGGCCTTTCCAATCCTGACACTCCTGATCGAGAATGGCGCAGAAGGAATCGCAGTTGATGATGCTTTGATCAAAGCCGTGAGGGATGGACAGCCGAGTGCAAGACATTTCGAGGTTGCACTACTCCAGCATGCGAACATCGACCACAAAGACGGGACAGCTCTACAAGTTGCCACGGAGAGGGGTGATCTTGCCCTAGTAAGAAGAATGCTCGCCATGAAGCCGGCCCCCGAATCGATATCGATGGCGTTTCCTTACGCTCTTGTGTCGAAGCTTCCAGAATCGACCTGTGTCGCCGTGATAGAGTCGTTCGTGGAAACGGCTTCCGAGGATTTGTACCCGGAATACATGCATCCGGAAATACCCGAGCCTCCAGTTTTTCTTTGCCTCAAGTGGTACCCAAATAACTTGAGGGTTCTCGAGGCGACATTGAACGCTGGGTTTCATGTCGACCAGGCGATGTCATCCGGGAGTGGGAAGTTCACCGCCCTGTACTGGGCCCTTACGGGAGGAAAGAAAGTTGGGGATCATATGGTGGAATTTCTGATCAGTCGAGGCGGTGAGTTTGATGCACCTCCTGTTTATTACTCTAGTGGATATGAACATGAATGTCTACGACTGTCGAACGTTCTTGGCTGACCAGAAACCCAACAGCCAATCTGGATAACCACCCTGAGCCGCTGCTCCACTTAGCTATCGAAAATGGCCGTCACTCGATTGTTCAGGCTCTCCTCAAAGCAGGCGCAGATGTTGATTTGGCCGACGAGACTTATGTTTCTCCCCTAAGTTTGGCGACCCAGAAGAATGATATCGCAAGCATGGAAGCATTACTTGCTGCGAAGGCGCTCTCCAACGATGGCAGCCTTCACGATGCCGCTCGGATGGTCAATGCGGCTGCAATCAAGCTCCTCCTAGACAATGGCCACGATCCAAATTTCCCATGCCCTCGCTTCGAAGGTCGACCTCCTTTGTTCGAGCTCTGCTTTCAAGCCCCGACATATCTTCTGAAAACACAATGGACGACGCAGCAGAAGGAGCAGCTGGCAAAGAAAGCTATCGAAACTTTGATCAAGGGTGGTGCTTTGACAAAAGATCGTCTTCCACAAGCTGGCAATCGCTCTGTCTTGATGCACGCCCTCGACAGTGCGAATCCTCATATGATGACCAGAGCATTCCTTGAATGTGGGCAGTTCAAATATATCAACAGGGACTTTAATCTCTTCATGGATGGTGGATATACGTATTCTCCAACCAAGTATGTCGAGAAAGGGAAGTGCAGAGGCGACAATTCGCAGTCCCAGAGCCTGATCAAGCTTCTCAAAGACTTCAAAGCTGCAGATCGATACTGGAAGATCGACGGCCCTCAACCATCAGATATGATCAATCCACCTGAGCACATTGCGAAGGCTGAGGAAGAACGAAAAGAAGCCGAAAGACGCAAGAGGGAGGAAGAGGAGGAGATACGTCGCGAAATCGAAAAGCAACAACGAGAACTTGCCGCAGCGCGCAGGAAGCTCGCTTTGGAACAAGAAGCCGAACAAGCCAAGCTAGATCGTGAGAACAGGGCTTTCCAACTCCGCCAAGCTCACGAAGCGAAGTTACATGCAGCAGCTATCGCAAAGGAGAACGATAGATTGCGGATCCAGGAGGCGAGGAATGCACATGCGTTGAAGCAAGCGGCAAGTATGAGCCAGCTGCGCAATGATGAGGATGAAGCGAGGCATAGGAGGAGTATGAAGTTGATTGGAGAGAAGAAGATGTTGGCACAGAGTCAGGAGGCACTTTATTTTGCGTATAATAAGGGGGTGGAGGATGCTGCTGTTCCCGGGGGAAGGAGGGCGTTGGGTCCGAGCTCCACAAGGAGTAATTTGGATTTGGCTGGGAGGGCGGCGAGATTGAGGATTGAGGGGGCGTTTCCGAATAGGATTGAGGAGATTGATGAGTAATGACCACTTGTGAGCGATAGTGAGCAACGAGGGTAACCGGCTATTAGCATTATCGGATGTGCTATCTAGAATAATATAGAAGCTACTATCTCAACATACAGCTACACTAATCAGACTGGATGCATCGATTAGTATGGTAGGAGTTGACGTTGATGTTGGTCCGTTACCGATGGTGGTTGATGTGATAGTGAATGGACCACTTGTTACATTTGATATCGGGTAAGTGACGTTTAGTACTAGAAAGAAAATTATTGTTGGGTTTGATTGATTTTTTGAAAATATTGAATTGATGTAAAACTTAGACAAAGTACGGGATATATCTAGAAGGTATCCACTTTGGGATCCTTGGGAGTTTGTTTGGGTTCTATGAGCATCGTCGTCAAAACTTGACGGAACTGGGGTCTGGTTAATTCTGATTACATTGGGCAAGTAAAAATCACATGGTGAGATACGCTGGCTGAGCCGATCACGCCGAGGGTGATAAGCGCGCCGGAGCAAGAGCGGCAAGCTTATTCACCGAACGTGAAGCACAAGAGGGAAGGGGTTATTTGACAAT
Organism: Acephala macrosclerotiorum; assembly: GCA_014904845.1. Classification (NCBI taxonomy): domain Eukaryota; kingdom Fungi; phylum Ascomycota; class Leotiomycetes; order Helotiales; family Mollisiaceae; genus Acephala; species Acephala macrosclerotiorum. The sequence continues at coordinate 4,980 of MU119596.1, read as the reverse complement.
ACCTCAAAATTCTCCTTTCACTTTCGGGCTCCGCCACGATGTCTCGCATGAGCAGAGGATGCCTCCCATGTCGGACACGAAAGGTTAAGGCAAGTGGAAGTCTCAATGAAATAATCAGAAGCTCACTAAAGCTAGTGCGACGAAGGGCGACCAGCTTGTCAGCGATGCGTTCAACGCAGAGACATTTGCGTCGGATACAGAGACGATATCGATATGATCTTTCGTTTCGAGAATGGAAAGCCTTCTCATCCAGCCCGCACAGCGAAACCTCGTCGACGCCTCTCGTATCAATCTTCACGGTCACGTGAATCATTCGAAAGCTCTTCAGATCTGTCCATCGCTGAAGCATCGAGTCTTCGTGTCCCTTCCGCATTTCCGTGGGCGAAACGTGTACCAGAAAATCTGCAACCATCTGCTCAAGATCAAGCTGTTGATATGTTTTTTGAGAAGTTCGTCATGTATCCTTGCAACGAGAACTCAACGCCTGGATTTCTGGAGCATCTACCCAGCCTGTTCAAGGATATCAAGAAGGAAGGCCGAGTGGCCTTGCGTTGGGCGGTAAGAGCTGCTGCTTATGCGAGCTTGTCTAACGAGCAAGAGAATGCTTTGCTATATAACAAGGCACTTCAGTGTTACGGTCTTTCACTGTCCAATCTTGGGGAGTCATTGAAAAATCCGGAGACGAAGCCAGATGATTATATTTTGATGACTGTCGTTATTTTGGATCTGTTTGAGGTAAGTTATTTGCATGCTACGAGAGTGGGCTGACAATACCAGTGCATATATCTTCATGTTCCAATATCCGAAGGACAACACTCTCAAGGAATGGCCCAGATCCTTCGATTGAGGGGTCCAGATCAGATTTATAGCGCAAGAGGCTGGAGTATGTTTAGACTTGCGCATCATCGCTTAGTAGGTGCCCGTGTCATCACAAAAACGTCCGCTAATTGAATGTTGTAGCAAAAGGAGCAACTTGCCCTCGGACAAGCTCCAATCGTGGAATCTCAGGCCTGGATGGATTCCCTCAATGAGTCGCTCCCCGAAGTTCGACTTGACAAGCATGCTTTTGAGATCACCAAGATATGCCAACGGGCACGCCAACTGCTCAAAGAAATAGAAACAGCTCCAGACCAAACACTAATCGAGGAAATTCTTGAGCTCGATAGAGTTTCTACGACGTGGCGCAATGGTCCGGAGTGGACCTTTAAGACTGTTCCTACACCTACTGGCTTCATCCAGCTTCATCGGGACGTTTGGATTGCATACGAATGGAACTACCATCGAACAGCTCGCATCATTTTGCACAAGCAACTGCTGAATTGTCTGGAACGAATGGATTCTCCGGGCTTGAGAGCTACATCCATTGGCATCATTCGAGGCCTCGTTGATGAGATCTTGTCCACAGTACCGCAAATGATGGGAGAAATTGACAGTAATGGGAACCCTCTCGAGAATCAGAGCTTGAGTCGAGGCATTGGAGCGTATTTTCTTCTCTGGCCTATCAGAGTCGTCAAAGAGACTTTGATCGCCATGCCGGAGCAGAGAGAAGCTGCCCAGAAGGTCTTCGAACGCATCAGGGACTGTACAGGCATGAAAGCTGCATTGGGAGATGCAAGCAGTGTATGAAGTCCTACGTCGGGGCAGGAATGGTTGCCACCATCACTTGAACTGTTCCTATTCGACTGATTCTTGAACTAAGCATTACTGAAGCCTGAAGAGAAGAACTGGAAAACCAAAAACATGCCTTAAAGCCCTAATTCAACACGAAAACAATCATATCTTCCTCTCCCCTGTTCCATCTTCTCTATTTCGCGACTAGAGCATTGCACGATCATGTCTTTCTTATGCAACCAGGTTCCAAAGGACGACCTCACCAAGATGAACTGCTTCTCTTACAGTCGGCTTATTCACTGTGCCCCGCACAACCAATCCGTCTGATATCGGAAACAGCACTGCAATCTTCCGATTTGCTGGGACTTTATTGCTTTCTTTGGCAATGGCTCCGATCCTTACTATGACGGTAGCCGCCGACATATCACTTGCGAGTTTTGCGGGTGCATACAAATTTGACTGAGATGGTGCCACTTTGAAATCAGGCTTGATTTCAAGATATAAATTAGGCATGCTGCTCGGTCCAGCCGAAGCTCCATAACGGAAACACCCAATACGATAATGTCCTTCCCAAATCTGCTCGCCTTCTGCATTGAGCACTCATCACATTCGCCATCTCACGATCATCCTCCTCTACTTCTCCGAAGCAGGCGTGAAATCCTTCGCAATCAGAGGAGCAACTGAATAAAGCTTCATCTCCTCTGAACTCTCCTTGATGAGCAACGTTGCATCAAGATCTAGAAACACAAACCCATAAGTCGTCAAATTCACCGGTCGTCCTTCCACATCTGGGAATTTGAAGTCATAATCCATGATGAATTTGACCGGAATGTTCTTGATCTCTAGAGTGGCAAAGAAGCGACCTAGACAGGCATGTTTGCTATATCTAAAGTGGAGAATATTGGCTTGTGTGGTGCCAAATTGGTGGAGTTGGCCTTCGCCTTACCGTTGACGGAGCTTGTAGCACCTAAATCCATCGAGCACCTCGGAGTCCGAGGTTGTGTCTGGATCGTTATGAATGGCGCTCACTGGCAAGCTGACATATGATCCCTTTGGAAATACTGTCCCATCCTTGAGTTTATATCAATCCAACATGAAACGATAGTAGGCAAGCAACAAGGAGGATTCCATCGTTGAGACTCCCTCATGAACGAATCCAACTTGCGGAGTTTTCCATTGCCCTGCGAACGCGATGGTGACATGAACCTCGTAAATACAACTAGGATAAAACCGTACATGCTATGAGCATGTAGAGGTTCTTCGCAGGGTATTCCATGGCTCCGAAATGTGCGACGATCTGCCCGCGAGATTGTGATGTAAGGAGGCAAAAGAGGATGACGGAGATAGTCCTCTGATAAATTGTTTCAGAGACCGCTTTCGCAGAACTGTTGGAATGTAGTAGAGCCTGCGACACACGCCAAAGTTGAGCCATTAATATCGCGCCAAATCAAAGTGAATCAACAAGATGGTGTAAGCTTGATATGATTCGGCTCAAGAAGCATTGGGACCAATTGGTTTGTGTTGTGCAGTATTTCATTCCATCTAAGAGGCTCCTTCAACGAAGTAAATTATTATTGTAGACCTTTATCGTATGCCCTACTTCCTTCCTGGGAGCTTCGAATATTCATGCGGCGACTTCAAAAGTCCTCCCAGTAGTCATCAAACTTAACCAAAGTCTCCTGCACCACGGCTTCGCCAAGAGAGATGCCAGCAGCAGAAGAGAATGAAAAGTGGAGCTGCCTGAGAGACAACATGAGTACCACAAGCAGTGGGGAAGGAAAACTGACTCCTCCAAACACACGACTGTTACTATTCTCAATTGCGGCTGCTGTCAGGTTCGTGTACGTTCTTGTAATGACACTGCGACTATCGAGTGTAACGTTGCTGCTGATGGTAATGTTGATCTCGTCCAAGCCTTTGTTGAAAGCGCGAATGACAGCAGAACCAGTACCGCCGAAATTTCCATGCGTTGAGACATAGTCTGGATGACTTGGGGTCGGTATGAGCAAAGGCGCCCAGCTTGGGTCAGAGACATTCAGTTCTATCCATAATTAGACAACGAGTTTGGGGTCAAACTGGTTCATTTTCTTATATAACGCATTAGCGTCGATTTGCCGAGGGGGGTCAAACTCGAAGGTCAAATTGGTTCGTTAGAGTTACGTTCAAATAAGCTCGAATGAGGCTCAAATTCGAATATAAGTTAATCTCGATATATACAATACTAACTCCGTCAAAATATCAATTTAGAGTTTATCGTAAAGTTGTTTATTACGGTCGTTGTTTAATCGTTGGATTTTTGATGAGAGAAAGTAAGTATACAAATTTAATTAATAAAATTTGAGATTTTAAGTATAAAATAAATATAAAAATATAAAAATATAAAATCGAAAATTGTAATTAGATATTACGCGCACGAGTTCAAATTATGAGTTTGAATGCGTAAAGTAAAAAAACGCGTAAAAAGTATAAAAAGAAAAAAAATTATTATTTAAGAAATATTTAAAATAAGAATTAAATTATGTATTTATTCGTTTATTTGTTAGTATTCAAAGTAATAATATACGTCGTATATCAATATATTGTATTATTTAATTATATTAACGTTTATTTGAAAAATAAAATTAAATATAATATGATTAAAGAATAGTAAAAACAAATAATAAAAGAGATTGAAAAAATCGAGAGATTAATTAAAAAGAGAAATAAATTAAATCGATTAGTTTTTTTATTTACAAATAATTTTTTCGTTTTAAAATTGTAAAAATCTCGAAAAAATAAAATAAAATATCAATTTTAAAACAATTAAAGTAAACTATATAGATTTATTGTATATTAAATATCGAATATCCAATAGTATTGTCGAGAAAAGTATAAATAAATTAATTCGCAAAAGAAAAATAAACAAAAAAAAAAAGCGTATTGAAATACTGTGAAAAATTGAAGTTTATTATTAATATTTTTTTATTCGCGAACTGAAAATATAATATTTTGAGATTTAAACAATAAAATCTAATCTAATTATATTACTCGAAGATATCGATTTAAAAACTATCAAAAAAAAATTGAAATAGACTATATAGTAAATAAAAAAAAAAAAAGCGTCGATATATTATTAAACTCGAAAAATCTAAAGAATCGAATTTATAATTACATCGAATCAAATAATCAAAACATTTAAAAAATTTCAATAAAAAAAAAAGTAAAAAAATTGATCGTATTAATTGAAAAAAAACGAATTAAAATTGTAAATATTATATAAAGTATTCGACTAATTGGGTTAGGGTTAGGGTTAGGGTTAGGGTTAGGGTTAGGGTTAGGGTTAGGGTTAGGGTTAGGGTTAGGGTTAGGGTTAGGGTTAGGGTTAGGGTT
>MU119595.1:0-40296 GCA_014904845.1 Acephala macrosclerotiorum | reverse complement strand
TAGGCCCTTCCTAGCTCTCTATAAGCTCTTCTACGAAGCAGCTGAGACTAGCGCCACAGAGTTTAATGAGGCTCTTTACGACGATTCGACGCTGCAATTGATAAGAGATAAGGGACGATAGATCACAATGATGGTTGGTGCGATGGTCACGTGAAGACATTGATTATTTACATCACTTTGGACATTGGAATGGATATATCTCTACAGTGCTCCTCAGCAAGGGGCGTGTTAGACTTTCGAGTGGTTTTAGTGCTGAGTAAGCACTGCAATGGATATAATGTCCCCGCACCTAGCTAGATCTTTAAAATCAGACCATCAAGTCCATCGAATATATCACTCAAATTGACATGCACAGCATCGTCGAAGTCTCTGACCCGGTTGGTGGTAAGCACTCGGTCTGACATAGTTGGGATTAACCTCTTGGAACATAGCTGCGTCCACCATGATGCGGCCGTTGATGGAGATTTCGATGGGCTTCCCCTTCTTCATTTGGAAAGCTCTCCCCTTGTACTGTCGATGCTGGTTTCCAGCCAATGAGCAGAAAAAGCCCTCATTGGTGGAGATCGCACATCCATGGAAATGCCCTCTACACACCGGTTTTACAGGAATGCTCGGTTGGTGTCGCTTAGTCGTTTGAGTCTCTGCACAAACGCCAGGCCAATCATACCGCCTGAAACATTGAAAAGAGGCGATTACTACTGTCTGGTCGCCTTGCGGCAGGAATGGTGGGACGAGTTGTTCGCGAACTACATATAAGTTTGTCGAGTCCTCTGTGTCCCGAGGTGCATACGGCAACTTTGCGTCATGGGCGTTAGTAGTTGCCACATAAGACGCAGGCCTCGACATGCACCAATCAGACCCCAGTATTCCAAACCTCTAGCCAGTCATAGGCCTCCCCGTATTGGCTTGGGAAGCGTGCCTTTTGTTAGGTTGGCTTGGGTTGGCTTCATTGACGCTTTCCACATGGTGTGCATGCGTCCATCTACCTCACTGCAGACTCAACTTCCTCAGATGACGAAGAAAAAGGAGATAATTCGGCACCAATTGAAACATTTCTCCCGTCACCCCGCTGCCCCACTGTTTCTTTGGTTGCCGTTGGTCGGCTCCTAAAGCTACCATGGAAATCACTCCGCCCGCTGGGCTGGCAGTTTGAGGCGTCGCTGGTAGGAGGCTTATTCGTGTTCCGGTCGAGTCGTTACTTCCTCAGGGTCAGAGTGGTCATTAAGTCAGCTAGCTGATGTCAGTACTGATAGCTGATCAGTTATCAGCCAATCAGTTGCTTAGTTTTTCAACTGACAGCTAGTCATTTAATAGATTCTCGAATGACCAAATCAATTAGTTCAATAATTAGATTTTTAAGATTTTGAAGTCATGATTTTAGTGTTTTACTATATTATTTTAATAAGAAACCGGAGCGGAAAAACTTAATCGAAGGCCTTTAATTGGTCAAAATCAAGCGAGTTAAAATAATAAATCCTATAAAAAATATTAAAACTTTTTAAGTATATTTTTGTTTAAAGTATTAAAGTATTTATTTAAGTATTAAAATTATTTTACGATTATATAATTTTCGAAAAAATTTTTAAAAAATTTTTCTTTGAAATTATATATTAAATAAAGTAATTTAAATTAATTAAATTGATCGTAATAATTAAATATAAAAACGAGAATTTTAAAAAATATTTTTTTAATATAAAATTTTATTAAAAAGCGCGTTTTTATTTTAAATATTAAAAAATTTATTAATTTATCGATTTTTATTATTCGATAAAATTTGAATTTTATTTTAATAATTGTTTTAATTTTAAATATTTATAAAACGCTTAAATTAAAAGTTTTTAATTTAAAATTTAAAATAAAAATAAATTAATAAAATTGAAAACTTTATAATTTCTCGTAAAAACGTTTTTACGAGATTTATAAAATAAAATATATATCGAATAAAAAAAAATTTATTTTAAAAACTTGTAATAATAAAATAAATCGAACGAATTATATTATAAATTATTATTAAATTAATATAATTAATTTTTTTTTTAAATTTTTTTATATAAAATATATTATTAAATTAAAAAAAATATATATAAAAAAATTTAATTTTTTTTATATTTATTATTTTATATATTAAAAATATTTAAAAAATTATTATTATTAATATTATAAATAATTTAATAATTATTTTATTTAAAGTTTTTTTAATTAAAAATTATATAAAAATATACTTTTCTACGAACGTAAAAATGTATATTCGAAATACTTTATTACTCTTAGACTCCTCGCAAAAAAGCAAAACGTAGCAATTTACAAAGCTATAAACAAAACATTAATAGTTTTATATTTCTTCAAATTAACGCTTTATAATTATCTCGATTACTACTCTACTTCGCGGTCTTTTACTCGACAATCGCATCAATCTCATCATTGTAAAGATTTGATGATATTGATAATTATTGTAATTATTAATGATATTGATAATAATAGTTCTTAAAGAGAGAGAGATCTCTTAAAAACCCCGCAGCACTGACTCAGCACTAAATCACATGATTCTTAACAATCATCGGTATCATGAGAATCATCATCGGTGTCTTGAGCACTCTCCTCGCATGGGCCACTTGGCGCTTGTCACATATCCACCTTCGAAATCGGCATCTTTCCCATGACGAAGGTAGGTACTCGAGTCCTTAACTTCAGTAACAATTATAACTAACAGGGCTCAGATGCAGTAATCGAATCAACACCATTACAGGAACTGCCTGCACTACATACAACGACATCTGCTCATCTCCTTGGATATGAACTGGCGTTCAGGATTGGAAGGAGTCGTTGAGCCAAAAAGCTAGGGACGTTGAGGTTGGTGCTAATGTCGAATTTGCTAATGTACCATATTGGCTAACGAATAACTCTTAGATACAGCATACGATTCAATGCGTTGCAGGAACTACCTGCACCGGCCACGACGACTTCTGCGCACTTACTTGAATATGAATTGGCGTTTAGAATTGGGAGGAAGCGATGACCTGCTTGTTGTGGGACTTCGAGGTTGGCGTTGCAAGCAAAACTGGCGAGATGTAAAAAGGGGACTCTGTGGCGTTGCGTTGATAGAAGTCTTCATACCCTTTCTATATGCTGTTTCGTTATTCTTATTCTACAATTCCCTTAATGTCCCATCCTTCTATTGAAATAAGTTTTACAATTATGATGTCGTTGTCGGTCGTCGCTTCGAAGACCGTGCATAGCGGGGTCGGCGGGGTATGTTTCATCGACCCGTACCCCAGGTCCACCACTTTAAACTTCTGATCTGGTTGCGTCTTCTGTTCGCGAACCAGCGACTTCCCCTCTCGCCGAACATCCTCCTTCTCCACCTCCAATACCACCAGTTGCCGCGTCAAACTCTCCTGCTCGAAATGGTACTCCAGCCTGTCGAAGCTCCTTCTCGAAGAGACATCCGAGCAAGACGAACGCTTCGCAGAACTTCGCGGCTTATTAGCGAATCGAATTCTCAACCTGTACAAGGTCATTCTCAAGAACGTTATCAAGAGCATCTGCACATGTGATCGGAATTCTGCTCTCGAATTCCTAAGGAATCTAGTCAAACTTGACGATTGGAATGGAAGCATGGGTGAGTTCAACAAAGCCGAGGGTGATGTAAAGAGCGCTGCCGATGACTATGGTGTCCGGCAGGCTAATTCATACCTCAAACTTATTTTCAACATCCATCGTTCCACGGCACAAAACGAAATCATGCAGAAGTTGCCGGTTGCAGACATGACAGCAGAGATTGAGTCCCTTCAAAGCCGGAAAGATTACTTGCTTCTGGACTCGTACAAATGAATTCTGGGCAACAAAGATTACTAGAACTTCTTAGACTGGCATTAAGGCAATACGAAAAAGCTTTTGTGGATCTAAGGCGATCCGGGGAAGGGGAAGACAATGCTTTTAATTGGCATTATCCGCGAATTTACAGCCCAGTTGGACACACACTTTAATGAATCCCATTTATTCTACTTCTTTTGCCAGGGTACTAATACACGCTTCAATACAGCAACTACTGTTCTGAGAGGATTGATGTAGATGCTTTTGCGCTAGGAAAAGTTGCTTGAAGCAAATCTTTCGAAACATGCTTAAGGATAGAGTCCTTAAAAGAGCATACTTTGTTGCTGATGCTCTCGACGAGTGCAGAGACGAGGAGCCAGGCCTGAGATATTAGAGACAAATGACAAAGTCAAATGGCTGGTCTCAAGTCGGAACATACCTCATATCGAAACCCCTGTCTGGAAAAAAACAAAACAAGAACGAGACTTTCTCATGAGTTAAATGCTGACTCCATCGCTAGCACTGCCTAAGCAGCAAGGACAGATTTTTCGCAGCCGCAGAGTTGCTGATAGCCAAATGGCCCCAGACTTGTCGGCCATAAACCCGTCAGCCACAAACCTGTCGGCCACAAAACTTGTCATCTATAAACCTGTCGTCTACAAACTTGTCGGCCATAAAGTTGGCAAGCAATAGATTTTGGAGGCTGTTTTAAAAGGCAGACTTTCCATCGATTTCCATCTTTTATAGTAATGTTCGTGGTCTTAATACTATATACATAAGCTTCTTTCTCTTAGATCCTGCCTCTACACCTCGCTCTATCGATACACCCTTTACACTTTCGGCATATTACCTAAGAATAAGAGCCTGCCTTTAATAATTAACGCAAGAGCCTCGTTATCGACTCTTACGGTTAGAGTTTATTAGTCGTTTATAATCAGCACGAGAATTTTCTCGTCGATCCTTATAAATTAACGACATTTAAAATCCCAATATTATTTCTTGTTACAGCCTTTAATAGATCCTCGAGAATGCTTAAATGTATCGTTTTCAATTTAATTGCGACAAAACATTATTATAAGATTATGAGGCATGTAGTCTCATCGAAACTTAGCATTGTTATAAAGTCTTTCTACATCATCTTATTATACTGTAGCAATTGCGACTTCGGCAGTCCTTATAATTGCATCGAGTGTAAGGAAGATAGAAAGAGATTTATTTGTAAAGTTTGCCAAGTTCGACCTACTATCAATTAGTCATTCGAACTGTCTCGCGATCGCAAGAGTATCTCATCCTACACTTTTACCTCTTTCTGCGAACAGTGCTGCGAGAAGTACACAGGAGAAAAGAGGAAAAGGGAGCAGGAGATAAAGCAGACGCTAGCCTCCCGCAAAAAGAAAGTGGACGAGATGATGAAGTATGTGAGGGAAGTGTTCCGCATCCTTCGAGAATACGAGCCATCCTCGACAACAGGAAGCTTGCGGTAGCAATATTATACTTATGAGACAGCTCATTGCCATTCTTCATTGTCCCAATCTCAATTGTCCTTTTTCGGCCCTAGATCAAAAGGTAACGTCCGTCCCTGCGTAGCGAGAAACCCACCGTGCTGAGAAAAATGATAGGTACTTTGACTTTGAGCAACTTAAACTCTATGCACACATCGACATAACCTATAATTTTATGTAAGTCAGAATCGACAAGGAATGTCGTAGTATAAATATTGACGTTGGGTCCGATATTGCACCTATCGCCAATCTTGACCTCGCAGGCATCAAGAATAGTACAACCCCTTCCAATTTCAACATCTTCGCCGATGCCGGCTTGCGGAGGCGAGATTGGAGACGGCTAACTGTGCGGCGACTTGAGGGTTGGAATATGGGGGCTCGAAGGTGGTCTGTAGGTAAGTACGGGGCAGATTTACTGGCTGGGCCGATTGAGGCTTACCACCGTCCGAATCTTGACTTGGCTCCTGGGGAGAAAGGTCATGGAGAGGGCCAACACGCTCATATGCATTCTGGAGCTGCAGATCGGGGTATGAACCGCTCAAGGCGCTAATAGGTATTGGTGATTCGCTAAGGTCGTCGTCTTCCATGCCAAGTGGTCGTCGATACGTCAAAGACTTTTGTCGGAACGCAATCTTACATGGCGCCTGAGCTTTGGCTAAAGGGTGACCAGACGCCAAAAGTTGACATATATGCGCTTGGAGCAACCTTTATTGAGTGCTTGAAGGAATTCCCACCCGAATCAGAAAGGCCGCAGCGGCAGCTGTGGCATCAGCATCTCCAACACTTGCAAACGAACATGGAATTGCACGAATGCTCGCTGATACCCCCAGTGAACGTCCAACGGCTCGTGAGATCCTCAACGACTTCTTCCCGAACTCGCTTCATCCCTCATTACAAAGCCCACGAAGCAATATTGCCCCGTCAAGGAAGATACCATCCAATCGACAAAAGCAGTCGGATATTACACGTTCAAAGTCCGTTAAATCTAGAAGCGAGGGACAAAAGAAAAGTCAAAATCCCAACGCATCTTCTCAGAATGAGCGTCGTGCGAGGTCTCAATCAGCAGGGGTTCCGAAGCAAACATTAAGCAGGAAGAGGCGCTCTCGCCTGAGGTTGCTCTCGCGTAGCCTTCCTCTGCCTATCCTGATCTCAACTTAGCCTAGCCCATCCTGAACTCCAGGCTAGGCAAGGGAGGGCAAATGAAAACCCTGGTTGAGGGTTTGGATGATGATACCTTTACGGGTGAACGTTCACGCTTGGTCAACATAACTAAAAGGTGTACAGCTGATTCTAGAGAACTGTTTTTAACCGCTGAAAGTATGGAGCAAGGAAAGAAAAGACTGCACTAAATAGTATGAGGAGACACGACATAGAACACGCACAACATGGAGATTCGACATCACTTGTTGGGGCATGAACCTGTCAAGAAATGATTGTTTGTGAATGTAAGAACACATAGGTAGACCGAGAAGGATTGGGACTGACAGCGAGACATCCCGACTCAGTGGTACGGTATTGCAATCCTTTCGAGCAAACAGGCGGCACATAGGGTCAGCAGAAGAGAAAAGTCTTGCATTGAAAGAAGCTAAAAAATGGTTCCACAAGCGTGGAAGAGAGCTAGATACCCGACATCCAGTATGTCGCCATTTCAAAGGGACTGCATCCCGACCTTGAGACTCCTCTTCTCATCCGGATCCCGTCTTGTCTGCCGCGTACATTTCACGGCATTGCCACGATCTCTCACAATCGAGTGAGAAACAGCGCTCACGAGCATGGCAACCGACATACAAAAAAACACATACACCCCAAATGACCCCCACCTCCCCTCGTGTGCACAACGGATCAAGTGCCCTCCTAATCCTACACCAACTCCTGCTATAATCGCATGGTCTTGGAATCTGTCTTTCCGATGAACATGTCTAAAATGCATGCTAGTCAAAGCCCATATTGCGCAGGAACTGACGAATATGTCTGCCGATGGATTTTCCACGACCTCTAAGGCTCGCGAGTTCAGCGTAGTGCAAGCAGTGAGAAGTGATATGGCTCCTGGCAATTTGGACTCTCTTGTTCCGTATTGGGTTATGACGGCAGCGCTTGCTAGACTTCCCAGGGAGATGGGCGAGAGTCCTAGCCTTGCAACAAAGCTTTCGGATGCCCAACTGTAAAAAGACATCGTGTCATAAACCGCCTTGACTGCTCCGAGCTCGCCTGACGTGTCTTTCACCATGACTGCCGATAAAGCGAACTCCGAGGGACATAAGGCAGGGGAAGCTTCGTGTCTACCCTGTCCCATCTTCTCTGAATCTATGCTATGATGCGAAGTGGAGGCATATGGTGGTCGTTCTGCGAGCGCGCATTTGCTTCCAGAACTGTCCTCCATTATTGGGCGATCGTAGTGTAGGAGAAGCTTTGTGGGTCGGCCGCGGCGCAAGGTTCGAAGGATGTCGCACCCCGCATTTGTGTTGAAAAAGCGATCATTGTCGCTTCTGAAGCAATACATGTATCTGAAACAAATTAGTTATGATTCAGAATTTTTGCGATAGACTCGCCTCGTGGAAGGAGTAAGAGGTGTCTCCCTTGCATCGCAAACCATAAAAGCTTCTCTTTCCTAGAGAGCACGTTAGGCAAAAATCGATATCGGCATAAGACATCAGGTAAGCATCTTACCTGAAATTTGTGACTAGCAGATGCCTCGCCCTCTGTTAATTCCATTATGACGTTTCCAATAACCCCAAAGCCTGCCTTATCCACGAGCTCATGAAAAGTCCGAACCAATAAATCCTTTTCCCTCCATAATGTTGGGATGCTGAAAATGAAATCGATGGACGTCGAAGTGATGTCTATCCTCAGTCGTTCCCGAAGATATCGAATGATATGAGTATACAAAGCATCCAAGAAATCCCTGTACCACAATTTGACATTTTCAAGATTGGAAGCATCTCTCACAGAGCCTGTGTCCAAGGAGAACTTGAACATATCTTTGATGGCTATACCTCGGTCTATATTCTCTAGCTCAGGGCATTTAAAGCCCCAACTATCGATGCCAATCTCACCAGCCTTGTATGCAATTTTTGTCGGAACCTTGTTCACATAGTATTTGGTTCCGGGCCATTGTTGGATAACAACGGGTCTGTCGTTCCGGGCGTTGGCGTTGTGATCTGCATAAATCGCAACCCCTAGAGAGACGGTACAAATTAGGCATTGTTGAAGCGTGCTTGCCTTGACTACGACATACCTGTACAAGTCAATCCTATATCTATTCCAATCAAAACACCCCTTGCTGGCCCTGGGCAATTCTCGAAGTCTTGGATTCCTTTTTCGCTGTCTTGCCCATTCGCGCTTGTGCAAGAGCAGCAATGTGCCATTCTCTCGCAGACCATCTCAGGTTTCGGCATATCTTCGCTGGCTGATAGTTGCAGCCTATTCTTTCAACTAGGTTGGGCCTGCAGATATCTTCCTTCAAGTGTAGAGGGCTGCTCGGGTTGCAATTGGCGGGCTCGCTGCGCGTCCTATGATAGCGATTTTGAGGAGGGCTAGGGACCTTGACCGGCCGGAAGAACGTAATCCAAGTCTTTTCGCGGGGACAAAAGTTAGTTGAAGAGCCAGTCTAGGGTGATGACTAGAAGGTACGATTGAGAGGGTTGTATGATTTTTGAGCCGCAATAATATTTGATTGGGGGCATAAGCGACTCATAACGTCTTCTCTGCAGAGATAGGAAATTACCACAGCAAGAACGGCAACTGATTCTACACTACATCGTGGGCGGTCATTTGGTGCTCAATAGAGACCTGTGTCAGGCGTGTGGAGCAGGAACAATTATACTGGGTCAACTGTGTTTAGCCTTAGAACTTAGTAAGTACAGACCCGATGCAGTCAAGTACCCGGCTGCATGAAGCTTCCAGTTCTCTGCTGACTGCAATGGGGACTTTCCCAATAGACAAGACGACTTTGCCTGACAATCCTTCCAGTGTTCAACCCTCGCGGGCACCTTGGTGAGGAGGCAGATTGTGCCGACGCAGAGCAGACATATCAGCCTCTGCCGCGAAAAAGGACAAGGACCAACGTATACTCGGGAGCGAGAGGGATGCCGCTAATTGATTGTTGTATGGAAAGCACTTGAACACGTCCGATCAAAGGAAATTGTATTCTTCGGCCGTAAGTGGAAGATTCCCATGTCCGTCAGCTCAGACGCCTCTCTCCCCTCGTAGGAGATGTTGACTATTTATTAGTGCAACAAGGCGTACCTCATCACCCATAGGAATTGCCATAATCCTCAAAATGTTCAAACGCATCTTACGAGAGCAAAGAGGTGAGATACTGAGGACGGCCAACTTGACATTTACCTCTGATCCGGAAATTATCTGGATGACCAACCGCCGACTCTTTTCAATAGCATTTAGAGATACTGGTGATACTTTTGTTTCGCCCGAGGCACACCAAAAGGGCTATTCTCGAGTCTCAGTCTACATGAATAGTGACAACGATACGATTCTGTCTCGACGTTTTGATGCTCTCCATCCCCGATTATTGCTATACCTTCAAGTCGAGATCACAGATCTTGAATCACAATTAAAGGAGCTCGATGACGAAGAACTCCTTAACAAGACAACCCAGAGGAACAAGTCTGATCGAGATGATAATGGGTCGAAGTACGGGTCGAAGTACTCCATTTCAGCGCAGTATGCCGAGGCCTCCTACAATTACGCTATAAGTGAAACGCGACAGCACCTTTTAAAGGAAAGGTTGAAGAATTGTGGTATGTGGGAGCACATCACACAATCTGAAATAGACTGACGGTGTAGATACGGCGCCAAGACAGCTCTCGAGACCTTCTAAAAGAGTGCATCAAAATTCCAAAGACCGGACGGAGACGGATAATTCATTCGAGGGGGGAGAGAAGCAATTCATCTTCCACGAATCCGATTTTGTTGTTCCCAATAGCCAACGTGAAGATAGCTGGCTTGATGAATTCATACATCGAGCCATAATACCGAGACGGCTACGATTGCGACCTGGGATCAGCGTGGGATCACATAATCGTACACCTATTCCGTCAAAAGGTCGACAGAAGCTGTTCAAGTTCTTGAAGAACTGCATTCAGCTTCTCACCTCCGGCCTAGCTTTTACTCTGCCTCTAAGTCTCATCCGCCATGCGAATGGCGCGACAATCCCTTCAGCAGCGCCGACAATACCCATCTTGCCAGATCCTGTTTCGAGCAGCGGACCGTCTGTAGGAGAGGCCATAAGTGCCTTGCTGATAGCGATCGTTGGAATCGTGGTCTGGCACTGCGTGAAGCATTCTCCTAAACGGCGCCCGTACCTCATCATTTCCCTCCTAATCGTGGCCTGGATCTACTCCACGGTTGTTGCTAACGGCGGTGGAATGTGGCCAATTTCGAGGTAGGAGCCCATTCCGATCGACTCGCAAGCCCGGACTGATCGTGTAGTAGTCTCTGGCTATGCAGCTTAGTGAACGTTCTTCTTCTAGTTCGCGAAGATATGCTAGACCTCAACCTTGGTCTCAGGTAACCAAATCTTTCCGACGTACTCTCAGTTCAACAGCTGATTCCGATTATAGC
This sequence comes from Acephala macrosclerotiorum, assembly GCA_014904845.1. Lineage (NCBI taxonomy): Eukaryota > Fungi > Ascomycota > Leotiomycetes > Helotiales > Mollisiaceae > Acephala > Acephala macrosclerotiorum. The sequence continues at coordinate 29,401 of MU119595.1, read as the reverse complement.
TATGGCGTCAGTGTCGTACTGGTCGGCAATTTCCTGGACGGAGCTCTATCCTCGATTTCAGCTAGCACTCATTTCTTGAAATATTTGCCGCATGCGATTGTACTATCTATGATAGTGAGTGGTGGTGCGATCCGGATGATCAGACTCATCAGATGGCTCTCCGCATCTCTTTCCCCCCAAGCCGCTGCAGCGATTCAATCTTGGATTCCCGAACCCTTTCGCCACTATCTCGGGGATGACGCGCAGGAAAATCAAGACGTTGAGACAGGAGTCGTGATATCAAGTCCACGGCATGCAGCTATTGGGCATGATTTCCGTGACTCAGCTAGGGTTACGTACTAGCTGATCAAGGGATAAGATCAAGCGCAGGTTCTTGAGTAAGGGTTATGATGGCTATGGACGAATCTCTTTCGTATTTGTGAAACTGCTATGTACAAGTTGACGACACCAAGACTGTACTTTAACAGCATAATAAACAAAATATTGGCTGGAAAACTGGAAACCAGCCCAATTAATGAATCTTATAACACTTTGACATTGACCACACTTTGTTGAGAGATATGACGTGTTGCTGCATCACATACTCGTGGCACTTGCTCAGCAAATGGGGAGGAACCATTCAGTGGAGTTGTTTCGAATGTTTGGATGTTAGACGCCGTCGCTAGTCCCGGTGGCACTTTCCTGTATCACCCTTATGTATTCATCGTAAATATCTGCAAGGCACCGATCATCCCAGCTTCAAGTCCCGTCAGAGGCGCTGTCGGAAGCCAAGACGGTGAACGATTGAAGACAGTGGTGTTCGTTGCTTCGCCACACACTGCCACAACAGCCTCGGAATGAGAACCGTTGAGACGACGGAGAACGATCAACCCAGCCTCACGCACGACAGCAAAGCACAACACCAAGGAGGCTCGCAGCTCGATGAGTGATTATAGTGGTGATACGGCATGAGTCAGTGTCTGTTTGTATGCGTGGTTTTCGAGCAGATCCGCAGCGCCTGTAGAGCCACGTGATCCTCAGATTCTTTTCTGCAGAGCCGGATTGTCTACAGAAAGTTGTATCGGGGCAGTTTGGGATCGTATACAAATGTATCGACGTGGACTCAGGGAAGTTCATGGCTGTCAAAATATTGAAACGGCCTTCGGGAAAATTACAAGAAGATTGGAGAAAAGAATTGCATTATATATTAAAGCGTAAAATGGAAACTCTTTTTAATATTAGTTACGTGAATTAAAACTTTTGTAATTTTTTAATATTTATAAATTGATATAAATGCTAGTTATATATCGTTAATTAAATCGCGTTATAAAATTGAAATAAATAAAACGTAAAAATATTTATAAATTTAAAAGAATTTTTTTTTAAAATTATTAATTAAAAATAACGATTTTTTTACGCGTTTTACGAATTTCGTTTTTTTATAAATATTTTATATATTATAATTAAATTATTAATTTTAATTTCAAATTTTTAATTTTTATAATTATATTATAAATATTATAATTTTTATTAATAATTATATATATATAATTTTAAAAATATTTTAAAAAAAAAATTAAACGTTTAAATTAAATATTTAATTTTTTTTCGTTATAATATTATAAATATTAAAAATTAAATTAAATTAATTTTTTTAAAAATATATAAAAATCGATTTTATATATAATTTTAAAAAACGTATTTTTATAATATAAATATTTATTAAATATTTTAATAAAATAAAAATTTTATTTTTAATTTTTTTGTTTTTAATAATTTAAATAATAAATTTATAAATAAATACAAATATAAATATATTTATAATTGTAATTTAATATTATATTAAAAAAGTTTATAATATTTTTTAATTATAAAAAATTTATTTAAAATTAAAAATTAAAAATTAAATTTTTTAATAAATATAATATTAAATTATTTTTTTTTATATTTATTTCAAATTTATAAATAAAAAATATTAATATAAAAATTAATAATAAATAAAAAAATATTAATTTAAAAATTTATTTATTATAAATTATTTCAAAAAAATTTTTTTATATAATTAAAATATTTATTAATAATATATTTAATAAAATTTTAAAGTATAAAATAAAATATAATTTATATTTATAATTTAATTTATAAAAAATATATAATTTTATATTAATATTTATTATATAATTTATTTAAATTTTATAATTATTTATATTATTAAAACGTATTTTTTTTATATATTTAAAATTTTAAAATTTTTATTAATAAAATAATTTTTATAAACGTTTTTTTTATATTTATTTAAAATTTAAAATTTAAATTAAATTATTTTAATTTATTTTTAAAAATTTTACAATTTAATTAAAATATTATAAATTTTTATATTTTTATAAAATTAATAAATTTTTTAATTATTTATAAAAACGTATTAATCGTATCAAAATTATTAATACGTTTAAAAATAAATTATAAAATATTAAAATTTTAATTTAATATTAATAATTTAATTTTATTTAATTTTTCGTAAAAAAATGTTTATTTATTTATATAATTAAATAAAATAAACGTAAAATTAAAAAATAAATATTAAAATAATTATTATTAAAAATAATAAAAATAAAAATAAAAATAATTTAATTAAATCGATATTAATAATTTTTTTTAATTTATAAATTAAAAATAAAAAAAATATTATTATAATTATTTGTACGTTATTTTATTATTAAATAATAAAAAAATTTAATCGTAAATTAATCGTTACTATATATTATAATATTTAATTAATTAAATTAAATTTAAATTTAAATTTTTAAATTCGATATTTATAATTTTCGAATTAATCGAAAATATTAAAATATTAAAAATAATAATTATATATATTTTTTTTTAATATTATTTTTTTTTAATAATTATTTTTTTTATTATTTTCGTTTTTAAAATTAATTTTTAAATTTTAAAATATTATATTTATTTTTAAATTTTAATATTAAAATAATTAATATTAATAAACGATTTAAATAATTTATTAATATTAAATTTAATTATAATATTAATTAAATTATTATTTTTAATAATTTATTAAATTTTTAAAAAAGTTTTACGTTCGTACGATTATTTTATAATTATAATATCAATTATAAAACTTTTTTTTTTAATAGTATTAAATTTAATTATATACTCGTAAAAAGAAAAATCGATATAAATAATTATAAAAATTAAATTTAATTTTAATCGTTTTATAATAAAATTAATAATAATAAAAATCGAAATTTTTATATCGATTTTTATTATTATTACGTATAATTTAAAAATTAAAATAATACGAGTAATTTTTTTATATTTTATTAAATTTTAATAAAATAAATTATTTCGTAAATCGAATTATTTATTATTATAAATTTTATTATTAAAAACGATAATATATTCGATTTACGAATTAAAATTTTTATTTATAATAAAAAAATTGTTTATAAAAACGAAAAATTTTATTAAATATAAATTTAAATAAAAAAATCGAAATTTATAATCGAAATTATTTATTTATTATTATAATTGTTTATTTAATATTATAATTTATTTTTTTTCGAAATTTTAATATTAAATTATTATTAATATATCGTATATAATTTTTAATTAATAAATAAAATTAATATATATTTTTTAAATATATTATTTAAAATACGTTTATTTATAAAAATTTAATTTCGAATTAATTAAATTTAAATATTTTTTTATTTTTTTTATAAAAATTTTATTTTATTTTTAATTTTATTTATTTTTAATTTATATTTATTAAATAATAAAAAAGTATTTAATGTAAAATTTTTTATAAATTTAATTAATAATTTAATTTTTTAAAATAAACGTATTAATAATTTATATATTGATTATTTCGAATAAAATATAATTATTTTTTATAATAAATATTATATATTTTATATTAATATATTTTCGTTTTCGAAATTTTATAAAAAAATTTATTTATTATTTTTTTTAAAAATTTAATAAAAATAATACGTATTAATAAAATTATTAATTATACGTATATTTAAATATTATTTTTTAAATTTAAAAAATAAAATTAAAACGATAATAATTCGTTAATTAATATATTAAATAATTGAAAATTAAATTAATATTATTTTTTGATTTTTTTTATTAAACGTTTAAATAATAAAACGAGATTTTTCGTATAAAATTATTGTTTTTATATTTTTAATTTCGTTTATTAATTTTAAATCGAAAATTTATTAATTATTAATTTTTTTTAAATTATTAAAAATTAATTTAAAAATTCTTTTGATAATTAATTTATTAATTTTTTTTTTTACGAAAAATTATAAATAAATCGTTTAAAATAATAATAATTTTTTTAATATAAAAATTTATAAATAATTATTTATTTTTAATTAATCGTTCGTTTTAAAAATTAATATTAATTTTTTTAAATTACGTATTATTTACGTAGTACGAATTATTTTAATTATAAGCGATTTTAATAAAATTTAATTAAAATATTTAAATATAGCGATTTAATTAATTTATTAAAAAATTTTATAATAAAAATAATTTAAAAATCTCGAAATAATATATAATCGTTTTAATAAAAAATATTAAATTTTCAATTGTATTACGTTTTAAATATTAATTTAAATTATTATATAAATAATTTAATATTCGAAAATAAATTAAAATTCAATTAAATATTATTAAATTTCAAATTTCAAATAATTTTATTAATTCGTTATTATATAAATTAATAGAATATAATTGTATTTAATAAAAAAAACGATCGTAAAATTTTTAAATATATTATTATTTTAAGTACTAAAATCGATAATCGTTTTTTTAATAAAAAATAATTTAAATTAATTAAATCGATCGTAATAATTCGATATAAAAAAAAAAATTTTAAATTTTTTTTTTTTAATATAAAATCTCGAAAATATTTTTTTATTTTAAATATTAAAATATTTATTTAATATTAAATATTTTTATAATTACGTAATTTTCAAGAAAAGTTTTAAAAGGTTTTTTTTTAAAATTCTATATTAAATAAAATAATTTAAATAAATTAAATCAATTATAATAATTTAATATAAAAAACGAAAATTTTAAAAAGTTTTTTTTTAATAATATAAAATTTTATAATACGTTTTTATTTTAAATATTAAAAAATTTATCGATTTATTGATTTTATTATTCGATAAAATTTAAAATTATTATTTTATTTTTAAATATTTATAAAACGTTTAAATTAAAAATTATTAATTTAAAATTTAAAATAAAAATAAATTACTATAATTGAAAACTTTAAAACTTTTCGTAAAAAAGTTTTTACGAGATTTACGAAATAAAATATATATCGAATATTAAAAAAAAAATTTATTTATTAATTAATTCGTTTACGAATCGATTATAAACGAATTTTTTTTTTAAAATAAAATTTTTTTTTTTTTTTTTTCAATTAAATAAATTTTAAAAGTTTTTATATTTATATAAATTATTATATAAATATATTTATTCCCCTTCCCTCTTTAAAAAAAAAATTTTTTATAATTCGAAATAAATATAAATTTTTTTTTAAAATATATAAAATTTTTTAAATCGAATAAAATAAATTAAATATATTTTTTTTTATTTTTAAATTTTTTTTAAAAAAATTTAAATTTAAATTTAAATTTTTTAATAAATTTTTTTTAATAAATAATTTTTTAATTATTTTTCGAATTATTTAAAATTTTAATAAAATAATTTTATTATAATATTATAAAATTTTTTTAATTTTTTTAATAATTATAATTAATATATTTTTTTATTTATTATTAAAAATATATATAATTTTTTTTTATTTATTTTTAAATAAATCGATTAAATAATATTTTTATAAATTATTTTTTATTTATAAAACGTTATTAATTTAACGAATAATATAATATTTTTAAATCGTAATTATTATATTTTTTATTATTTTAATTTTAACGATAATTAATATTATAAACGCGTTTTATTATAATATTATTTAATTTTATTATATTATTAATTATTTTAATTATTATTTAAAATAATTTTTTTTTATAAATTAAATTATTTTTAAAATAATATATTATACGTATATTTTAATCAAATGTAATATTTTTTTATTAAAATAATCGAATTATAAATAGTAAATATTAATAATTTAAAATAAATATTAATTTAATATACTCGAAAAACGTTTTACGTTTTTTTTATTAATTTATAATACGTTTAAATAAACGAAATAATTAAAATTATAATCGTTATATAATATAAATTTAAAAAAATTAAAAAATTTATTATTTATTTAATATTATTAATAAAAAATTTTTTTTTTTTAATTTTTTCGAAATTCATAAAATATTTTTTACGTTTTAATATTCGTACGAATTTAACGATTAATAAATATTCGAAGTATTTATATAATTATTTAAATTTTATTATAAAAATTTATAATTATTATAAATTAAATTTTCGAATAAATTAAATTATTAATATTATTAAAAATATTAGAAATTACTAATAACGATTAATCGAACGTACGTAAAACTTTTTTTTAATTTTAATATATATATTAATTTATAATTGATTAAAATTATTTAAAAAACGAAACTCGAAATATAAAAATTTTATTTTAAAAATAAAAATAAAACAATATTAATTATATACGATTTTAAATCGTATATAAATATTATATAATATTTATTTTAATATTAATAATTTTTTTTTATAATAAAAATATTATTATTTTTAATAATTTAAACGAATAAAAAAATTTTTTTTTTTATTATACGCTATAAATATATAAAACTCGCTAATTTTAATACAAATAAAAATATTAAAAAAATAGAAATTATATAATTCAATATTAAAAATAATATTAATTTATTAATATTATTTTTAAAATTTATAAATTTTAAATTTAAAATTTCAAATAATAATAATATTAAAAATAATAATTTTTTTATTTACTTTTTTTATTTATTTTTTTTTATTATATTTTTTTTAATTTTTTTTTTATTCGCATTTTAAAATAATTAATATTTAAAATTTTTTTAAAATTTTATTAAAAATTGATTTTATTATAATATTTATTAAATTGTTTTAATTATTAATTTATTTAATTTTTTATAATTTTTTTTATTCGTATAATTATCGTAAAATTATAATATTAATTATTAAACGCTTTTTTTAATTATTTCAAATTTGATTAAATATTGGTAAAATAAATATAAATTAATATATATAATTATTAAAATATTAAAAAAATCGAATTATTTTATATATTTTTAATAATTTGTTTATTTTTTATTATTTGTAAACAATTTATTAATAAAAACGAAAATATTTTATTATTAATAAATTTATAATAATATATTTAAAGTTTCGATTTAAATTTTTAATTTATTATTTTAATTTTTTATTTAATATAATAATTTCATTTTCGATTAAATTTTAATATTAAATAACGATAAATAAATCGAAAATTATTTCGAGTTAATAAATTGTAATAATATAAATATTTTAAACGTATTATTTTTTATATTTAATTTATATATTTAATAATTTGAAATTTAATAATTTTAATTTTTTATTTTAATATTTTTATATTGAATTAATATACATTTATTAAAAATTATTTTAAATTTTATTACGAATTTAATTTTTTTAAATTAATTTTTTTTTTATTAATATAAATATATTATTCGTTTATATTTTAATAATATTAAATATTTTTTTTTCGATTATAATTAAAAAATAAAAATCGTATATAAATATAATTATTAATAGTTTTTCTTTATAATATTTATAATATATAATTTATTAATATATTTTTATTTTTATTATTTTATTTAAAAATTAAATTAAAAAAAATATTAATATAATAATAATTTATTAATTAATTTTTTAAATAATTGAAAATTATATTAAAAAATTTTTTTTTATTATTATAATTTTAAATTATTAATTTTAATTTTTTATACAAATTATTAATAGTTTTATTTTTAATCTTATTAATTAATTTTAAATTAAATATACGAATTTTAATATATTTAATAAAATCGAATTTAATAAATTAAAAAACTTTTTTTGTAATTAAATTATTAATTTTTTTTTTATTAAAAATTTTCGAATAATATTTTAAGTATAATAATTACGTTTTTTTTTTATAATTATAATAAAAAAAATTTATTGAATCTTTTTTATTTATTATAAATATTATAAATATTTCATTTTTATTTTTAATAATAATAATAAACGTATTATTGAAATTTTTATTATTGTTTTTATTTTTAATAAATTAATAATATTTATTTTATTATAATTCTTTATCGAATATTTTTTTATTATTATGTAATTTTTTTAATCGTTTTTAATTACGTTATTTTATTAATAATTTATTATTTAAATTTTTTTAATTTAATTTATTAAATAAAAAAAATATAAAAAATAATTTTTTATTAATAATTTTTTATAAAATAATTTTTTTATATAATATAATTTAATTATTATTAAACGAAATTTAATCGATTTATAAAATATATTAATCGTATATATTTTTTCGTTTATTATTAATAATTTGTATAATTTTTTTTAAATTTTTTTTTTTGTTAAATATATATATTTAAAAAAATTAATAAATTTAAAATAAATTTCGTATTTAAATTATTTTTTTATTATAAACGTATTTGTAATTTAATATTTAATATATAAACGTCGTATTTTTTTAATAATTATACGAATTATTTTAAAATATATTTTAAAAATTAATAATATTAATATAATTTTATTTAATTTTATTAAATTGTTTATTATTTTAATTATTATTTATAAAATTAATTTTTTATTGATTTATTTATTAATAAACTCGTTTTAAATAATTTTATAAATTTATTATAATAAAATATAATATTTTTTTATTTTTTTTATATTATTATAAATTTTAATAAATATTTTTTTAATTTTAATTATTATTATTTTTATATATTATTAAAATTCTATAAACGAGAAATTTTTTTTTATGTCGTAAATTACATTATTTAATAATTTTTAATATATATTAAATTAATATATTCAAAAAATATTTTATATTATTTTTATAAATATATTTATTAAAAATTTAATTATTTAAAATATTATTATTAAATTTATTATTTATAATATTGATTTTTTATTTAAATATAAAATATTAATAATAATAAAATAATTAAATTTATAATTATTTTATAAAATAAATTTGAATTTTTTAAATAATTTATCGTATATTTAATAATAATAATAATATTTAATATTTATATTATAATTTATACGTTGAAAATTTTTTAATAAATATTATATTAATAAATATTCGAATTATTAATATAATTATTATAATTTTATTTTAATAAAATAATTTTAAATTTTTTTTTTATTAATATAATAATATTTATAAATAATTTTATTTTTTTAAATTAAAACGTTTTTAAGATTATCGAATTTAATTTTTATTTTATTTATATTTTAAATATAAAATAAAAATAATATATTCGTAAAAACGATATAAAATATAATAATACTTAAAAAAATATTAATTTGAATTGTTTTTTTATAATAATATAATTTTTTTATTAAATCGTATTTTATAAACATTAATCGTTAATATATTTAATTAAATTTTATTATTGATTTTTTATAATATTCAAAATTATAATTAATTAATAATTAATATTATTTTTTAAAATTTTTTAAACGAATATCGATTTTTACACGTAAATATTGAATTTTTTTTAAATTATTATAATAATAAATTAAATATATTTTTTTTATAATAATATAATATATAAATTAATTATTTAAAATAATTATTATTTGAATATTATTAATTTTTTTAAATTTAATAAAAAAAAATTTATTTAAGTTTTTTATTTTTATATTTATTAATAATTAATTAATTTTTTTAATTTTATTATTTTTTAAAAAAAATTTTAAATTTTAATAATAAATTTTTATAACGTTATAATTAATAATATATTGAATATATTATCGACATTTAAAATATATTTATTATTATTTTTTTATTATATATTTTATTAATTAATAATTTAATTTATTATAAATATAGTATTTTTTTTAATAAGAATTTTTTTAATAATTACAATTTGTATAATAATTATTATTTTAAAATATTTTTTTATTTTTTTTATTGAATCGAAAAAATCGAAAAATTAAAATTAATTTGTATTTATATTTTTTATCGCGTTTTTTGTATATTTAATCGATTTAATTTTAATTAATTTTATTATAATTCTTTTAATTTTTTTGAAAATTGTAATAAAAATTATTATTATATTATTACGCTTTTTATAAATATTTTATAATATCGATTACAAATTGTAATTTAATATAAATATTTTTAAATGTATTTATAAATTTATAAAATACAAAATTATATTTTTCGATATTTTTATAAATATTAATAATTTGATTTCGAAAATTGTATTTTATATAGTATTTATTCGATAAATTACGTTAAATTTATTGAAATTAATCGAAAAATAATTAAAAATATTTTAATTTCGTTTTCGATTAATTAATAATAATAATTTGTAATAATAATATTTTTTTTATAAAAATATATATAATTATCGATTTTTGTTTATTTTAAAATATATTTAAATTTTATTTATAATTATTATTAAATTATAATTTTTTTTTGTAATTTTATTATAATAAAATAAATTCGTACGATTTTTAAATATAATAAAAAATATTTTATTATATTAATTTTTTAATAATTCAATTTTAAAATAGTAATTATAAAAAATTTATAATTTAATATTAAAAATATTAAACAATTTTTTATTATACTTTTTATTATTATTAATATATATTTTTATTAAATTCGTAAACGATTTTATTAATATATTTTATAGAAATTGAAAATTGTTATATTAAAAATTATCGTTTAATTAAACGTTTTAATTAAAATTTATATTTTTTTAATTTTATAAATTGTTTTATTAATATATTAATTAATAAAATTATTGATTTAAAAAGTAATATTTAAAAATTGTATATTAAAATATTATATATTTAAAATTTAAAAACGTTATAATTATAAAAATAAATTATTTTAAAAAATAATATTATTTCGATTGATTTTATTTTAAATATTATTCGAATTTTATTAAAAATAAATATAAAATTTGTTTTTATTTATTAATTAAATTTTTTTTTTTAATTTATTTATAGTATTTTTTTTTATTTATAATAATTTTTTTAAATATTTCTACAATTTTTTTTTCGTTTTTCGATAATTATATTTTTCGTTCGTATAATATATTTTGTAATTTTTAAATAAAAATTAATATTATTTTAAAAAACGTATTTTTCGTTTATTTATTAAAATTATTTTTAAAATATTTTTATATAATATAATTCGTATATTTATTTTATTTGTAATATTTAATATTAAACGTAATAAATATATCGATTATTATTTTATTCAAATTTTTATTCTTTGTATTAATTAATAAACTTTATATTTTTTTTTTAAATATTATCGTAAATAATTTTATAAATAATTTAAACGTTTTAATAATATTAAATAATAAAAACGAATAAAAAAAATAAATATAAAAACGAATATAAAAACGAATAAACGTTTTCAAAAAATAAATATTTTCGATAAACGTTTAATTGAACGTTTAATTAAACGTTTATAATAAATATTTTTATAATACGTTTTTTAATAGTAATTTATAAAAATTTCGTGTAATTGTAATTTAATATTAATATATTATTCGATCAATTAATTCGAAGTTATAAAGTATAAATATAATCGAAATAAAAAATAAAAAATAATATCGATTTAATATAATATTTAAAATTAAATAATAAATATAATAATTTAATTAATTATTTAATTAAACTTTTCGTAAAATAATATTATTTTATATAATAAATATAAATTTAAATTGATTTTTTAAGGATTTGAATTTTTCTATAATTGATTTTTTTAAGTTTTTAAAAAATAATTAAATATTTTAATTTTGTTTTTATAAAAAAAAATAATAAAAATTTTTTATAATTCGATAATTTTTAACGATATTTAATCGAGATTTTTTAATATTTTTTATAATAAATTTATTAATACTTTTGATTTATTGTATATTGTTTTTTTTAATAGATTTTTATTAATTCGTAATTGAAAATAATTATTAATTAATATTAATATTATTAAAAATATTAAAAATTACTAATAATGATTAATCGAATACACGTAAAACTTTTTTTGAATTTTAATATATATATTGATTTATAATTGATTAAAATTATTTAAAAAACGAAACTCGAAATATAAAAACTTTATTTTGAAAATAAAAATAAAATAATATTAATTATATGCGATTTTGAATTACATGTAAATATTATATAATATTTAAAAATATTATATAATATTTAAAAATATTTAAATATTTTAATAATAAATATATATCGTTTATTTTAAATAAATATATTATTAAAATTACATAAAATGTAATACGTTTAATTAATATATTAATATTAATAATTTTAAAAAATAAAATTTCGTCGATTTCGAATTTAATTATTATTTTTCTAATTTTAAATTCGTTTAATTTAACGTTTTAAATTCGTTAAAAAACTAAATATTAATTTTTATTAATAATAAATTATCAAATAATATTAATATCGATTATAATATTTATTAAAACGTTTAATATATAATAATTCGTTAAATATATTTTTATATTAATAAATATAAAAAACGATTTAAATTATATTATAATATTTAATATTATATAATAAATTAATTAATAATTAAATAATTTTATAATTTTAAATTTATTAATTATATTATAAAATATTATAAAATAATTAATTAATCGTACGATTTCGTTTTTAAATAAATTTTTTTTTTAATAAATTTAACGACAAATTATTCGTATTTTTCGACGATATTAAAATTTAATTTTTCGAATTAAATTATTTTATTTTTATCGAACGATTTCGATTTTTTAAAATCGTTATATATATATATATTTTTTTTTTTAGCGTATAACGAATATTTTAATAATTCGAATTTTCGTAAACGAAATATTTTTTTTTATTTTAATTTATTTTTAATTTTTTAAAATTAATTTAATAGTTATATCGAATGTTTTTATTATAATATTTATAATTTACGAAATACGATTTTAATAAATTTTAATAAATTTTTTTTTTAATTATAAAAATTTTAAAAATTTTTTTTATTTCGAAATAAAATTATATTATAAATATTTTTATACGTATTTTAAAAATTTAATAATAATTAAAAAAACGTTTAATAGTATTTTAATACGCTTTAATAAATATAATAAAATTTATTACGTATAATAATTTTTATTCGTATATTTAAACGTAAATCGAATTATTTTTAAATTAATTTTTAATATAATATTTTAAAATATTTAAAAATCGTTTTATTTAAATTTTATATTCGAATTATAATAAATATAATAATATTTTTATAAGTACAATATTAGTTTAATAGTCACGTGCGGCACTAGGCCAGATCGGGACTAGCGCCGCTTGCGCTAAAATTGAGATTATATTTTTCAATTTTTACGCGTTTATTAAATTTACAATTTTTAATTAATTAATAAATTATTTAATTTATTTATTTATTTCGTTTTTAATTTATTATTAATAATAAATATTAATTAATAATTGTTTAATTAATTCCAATATAATAAAAATTTATTTAAATAAAATTAATTATAATAAAATAAAAATTTTATTAAATTTATTATAAAACGTATTAAAAATAATTAATATATTTTTGAAAAAATAAAAATCTATAAAAATCTTTTTATAAAAACGCGTCGAAAGTATCGAGACTATTAAAAACTTCAAAAAAATAATACGAAAACGATTTTAAATTTATATTTATTTTTTAAATTTATATTTATTACGTAAAATAATAATATTTATAAAAAACGAATAAAAAAATATAAAAACGATTTCAAGTTTATATTAATTTATTTAAAATTATATTAAAAACGAAATCGATAAAAAGATTTTACAATTTTATTTATTATTTAATTAAAAATATATAAATATTAATAATAATATTTATTTAAATTTAAATTTAAATTTTTAATTTTTTTATTATTTATTATATAATTATTTCTCAAAATAATAAATTTATTTAAAATTAAATTCGTTTATAATAAAAATAAATAAAAAAAAAATTTCGATTTTACGAACGATAAAAAATTTAATAAAAAAACATTAAATAAATATATTTTTTATCGATTTAAAATATACAAAAAAAAAAATACAGTCAAACCTCGCCATAAGGATCATGTGACATAAGAATACCCCACCAATAAGAATGATTTGTTCGGTTCCACCGATTTTTGAGTGAAAATTAAGGATAACCCCGATATTAGAATAATCCTTACAACTTTGTCTTTCAAACCTTATCTCTCATCTAATTATCTTTATACAATATGGCCTCTAAACGTACCGCAATTACTGATCTCGAGAGACGTAATATTCGTCGTCGCCGCACTGAAACCGGCGAATTACAAACAGTAATTGGAGTATAGTTTGCAGCTCAACCTGGCGGTAGAGTCTTAACTCAAGGCCAAATATCGAAGATTATGTCCTCTACGTACGATTACTTCGATGATTCTAATCGCAAGTCTAATCAACTAAGCTCTAAACGCAATTACAATAGCGAATATTTTGATCTCGAAGTCGCACTATTTCATTGGCAATAGCAAATGCAAAAGAAGAAAGCAATTATCACGAGCGATATTCTAAAGGCACAAGCACACAAGATCTGGATACAATTACCGCAATATCGAGATAAAGAAGAGCTTAAGTGGTCGAATGGCTGGTTGGATAATTTCAAGAAAAGGCATAATATCAAGGAATACAAATAGCATAAAGAAGCAGCATCTGCTGAAGTTACGTCCGAAACAGCAACCAAGCAAATAAAGGATCTGCGAGTCGAATGCTCTACTTACTACTCTCGCGATATTTTCAATATAGACGAAATAAAGCTCTTTTGGAAGCTTCAACTAGACCGCTTATTAGCTATCGAACAAACAGTTAGTAGAAAGAGAAGCAAAGACAGAATTACGATTGTTTTGTGTACAAATGCGAATGGAAGTAAGAAATTGGACCCTTGGATTATTGGACGCTCGAAGAATTCTCGTTGTTTTAAGTATATAAACCGCCAAAACCTTCGAATTATCTACGAATATAACAAGTCGAAATAGATGATAGGTATAATTTGTAAAAGGTTTCTACAGTGGTTCAATAATAAGATGTATGGGCGTACGGTTATTCTTTTGCTCGATAATTTCTCTGGCTATGAATTAGGAGTTGAAAAAGTCGATAGATTAAATGCATTATCTAATGTTAAGATTCGATGGCTTCCTTCGAATACAACTTCTCTTTGGCAGTCTTTCGATCAAGGAATAATTGCATGTTTCAAGTTCAATTATCGACAGCAATGGGTTGAATATATTTTACGGCAATTGCAGATTAATAAAGATTCAAAGAAGACGGTTACACTTTTGAAGGCTATACAATGGATACGAATTGCTTGGAATGATTGTGTTACAAATGCAACTATTTCTCGTTGCTTTTGGAAATCAATTATTACAAAGAAACCTTTTGATATCAACTCTACGATTAATGAGAGTATAGTAAAGCGAGAAGTACTTCGAGTACAAATTGCAAAGCTTCCAAGGATTGCAGACGCATTAACGATTAACGAATTTGTTTTACTACTAGAAGAACAAGTAATTGATAAAGACGAAAATATAATGGAAGCAATCATAGAAATATACGGAGCAAATGAAAATGAGAACGAGGAAGAAGAGGAGAAGGAGAAAAAGCTTTTACCTTCTATTGCTAAAACTATTCGAGCTCTTAAAACGTTATAACGATTTGAGCTTGCTAGAGCAAATGAATCAAAGAGTATTCGGGCGTTAGATGATCTTACAAGAGATTTTATAGCGTTGCGGATTAATAGTAAGATTCAGGGAAACTTGGACTCTTTTTTTGTAGAAAAATGAAACTTTGATTACGTCATTTTTGATATAAGAATACCTCAATATATCCTTAATTTTATTGTCTCCAAAGGCCATCCTTATGGCGAGGTTTGACTGTATTTAAATTGTAATTTATAAAAATACTTTTAAAAAAACTTTAAAAAATGTACGTAATAAACTTTATATTTAATATATAAAATTTTCATATATCGTTTTCGAGATTTTTTACGTATTTATAAAATTTAAATATTAAAAAATAAAAAATTTATTATTAATAATTTAAAAAAAAAATTTTGATAAAAAGAATTTTATAAATAAATATAAAAAAAAATTATCGATTAATTAAAAAATAAATTTTTTTTTTTTTCGATAAAATCGATTAATTAAATTAATAAATTAAAATATTTTAATATTAATAATTAATATTTAAAACGTAATTACTTTTTCGATTTTAATTAATAATACGAATTTCTTTTTTAAAACGATAATTATTTTTACGATTATTTTTTATATTTTTTTTATTACGATTTTTTTTATAAATACGAATTTATTTTATATTTTTTTTATTACAATTTTTTTTACAAATACGAATTTATTTAATATAATATAAAATATTTAATTTATTTATTAATAATTTTTTTAATAATAATCGAATACATATAATAATCTATAAAATATTTTTATTAAATTATTTATAAATTTAATAAAAATTTATATAAATAATAAAAAATATAATAAAAATTTATATAATATTTTTAATTATAAATTATTAATTTTTTATAATTATTATAATAAAATTAAATTATTTTAAAATTAATACGATAAAATATTTTTTATTAGTTTTATAAAACGTATAAATATATTTTATTTTCATAAAATTTATAAAAAAAAATTTTAATTTTATTATATTAATAATAATAATAAAAATTTATTTTAAAATTAAAAAAAATCGTTAATTATATATATTTTTATAAAAATTATTATAATTAATTTAATAAAATTTAAATTAAATTATTTATAATTATTTTTTAATTAATTTTAAAAAATTTAATTTAATTTATTATTAAAATATTAAACGAAATATAATTTTATTTTTTATAAATTTATTAATATTTTTAAAAATATTTATATTAAATTACGATTAATAATAAGTATTATAACGCGATTACGTGAAATATAATAATATAATTTGAATTTTATTTTTCAAAATAAAAAAAACGAGTTTAATTAAAATTAAATCGATTATACGTATAAAAAATAAAAATAAAAATACGATCGAAAATAAAATCGAAAAAAATATTAAAATCGAAAATTTTTTCGAAATAAATATCGTAAAAATTATAAATTTCAAAAAAGATTATATTAAAAAAAGTACTATATTTATAGTAAATCGAAATATTAATTTATTTATTATATTATTATAAAAAAAAATATATTTAATATTTTATAATTATAATTCAAATTAATTAAATCGAATTAATATTTATTTTTTATTTTCGAAAATCGATATTTTTTAAAAAAAATTTAAAATATTATATTAAATAATAAAATTATTAAAGTATTAATTATTAATTAATCGTAATTTATAGTATTTTAAAAATTTAATATTAATATTAAATTAAATATTTTTACGATCGAAATTTATAAAATTCGTTTTAATAAAAATATTATTTTATTATAAAAAATTATTCGTATTAATATATTATTAAATATTATTATTTTTTACGTTATTTTTATAAATATATTTTTTTTATTTTATATTTAAAATATAAATACTATAAATATAAAACTCGATAATTTTAAGAATATTTTAATTTAAAAAAATAAAATCATTTATAAATATTATTATATTAATTGAAAAAAAATTTAATTTGAAATTATTTTATCGATATTAAATTATATTAATTATATAAACGTTTTAATTATTTATCGATATAACGTTTTATAAAAAATTTTTAATGAATTAATTATAATATAAATATTAAATATTATTATTATTTAAAAAATAATTATAAATTTAATTATTTAATTATTATTAACGTTTTATATTTAAATAAAAAATTAATATTATAAATAATAAATTCGTTTATAATATTTCAAATTATTAAATTTATAAAAAATATATTTATAAAAATAATATAAAATATATTATATATTTATTAAATTAATATATATTAAAAATTATTAAATTATATTATTTATAATATTAAAAAAAAAATTCGTTTATAGAATTTCAATAAAATATTAAAATAATAATAATTAAAATCAAAAAATGTTTATTAAAATATATAATAATATAAAAAAATAAAAAAATATTATATTTTATTATATTAAATTTACGAGATTATTTACGACGAATTAATCGAAAAATAAATCGATAGAAATATAATTTTATAAATAGTAATTAAAATTATTAATAATTTGATAAAATTTACTTTAAAATAATTAATAACGATTTATTATTATTATTAATTATTAAAAAAATTAAAATAATTCGAATAATTATTAAAAAAATATATCGTTTATACGTTTAATATTAAATTAATAATACGTTTACAATTAAAAACGATTTAAATACGAAATTTATATTAAATTTATTAAATTTATTCGAAATATATATTTAATATAAAAAAAACGAATAAAAAAAATTATATAAACTATTAATAATTAATAAAAAAATATATACAATCGATATATTTTATAAATTGATAATTTTCGTTTAATAATTATTAAATTTTATTATATAAAAAAAAAAATATTAAAAATTTATAATCGAATTAATAATTAAAAAAATAATTTATTATTTTTTAATTAAAAAAAAACTTTATTATTTTTTAAATCGAACGAATTAAATTAAAAACTAATTAAAAAACGTAATTAAAAACGTTTAAAAAAATCACGAAATAAAATATATATAATAAAAAATTTAAATAAAATAAATATTATAATTATATTAAAAACGATAAAAAAAATTATAAAAATTTTAATAATTAATTTTTTATTATTATTATTAAAAAAACAAAAATTTTTATAGTTTTTATAATAAATAAAAAAAAACAATATAAAATTATTATTGAAATTATAAAAAAAAAATTAATAATTTGATTATAAAAAAAATTTTCAATTTTGTTTAATACAATTTTATTAAATATATTAAAATTCGAATTTTTAATTCGAAATTAATTAACGAGATTAAAAATAAAATTATTAATATTTTTTATAAAAAATTAAAATTAATAATTTAAAAATATAATAATGAAAAAAAATTTTTTTTTATATAATTTTCAATGATTTAAAGAATTAATTAGTAATTAATTATAATATTAATATTTTTTTTAATTTAATTTTTAAATAAAAAAATTGAAATATAATTTCGTAATATTATTTAAATTTATATTCAATTTACAATAAATTTTTAACGATTTATATTAATATATTTATCGAAAAAAATTTATTATTTATATTTATTAAATACGATTATAATTATTTTGAAATTTTTATATAATATTATAAAAATAAAAATATATTAATAAATTACATATTGTAAATACAATAAAAAAAACTATTTATAATTGTAGGTACAATATTAGTTTAGTAGTCACGTGCGGCACTAGGCCAGATCGGGACTAGCGCCGTTTGCGCTAGAGTTGAGATTATATTTTTCAATTTTTGTGCATTTATTAGATTTAGAACTAATAATTAATCAACGAATTATTCAATTTATTTGTTTATTTCGTTTTTAGTTTATTACTAGTAATAAATATTTCTAGTAATATTAATATTAATTAGTAGTTGTTTAATCAATTACAGAACAATTAAATTTTTATTTAAAAAAAACTGATTTACAAAAGAAAATAAATTTTTTAAATAGTTTGTTTTTTATAAGAAAGTATTTAAAATAATTAATATACTTTCGAAAGAATAAAAATCTATAAAAACTTTTTTATAGAAACGTATCGAAAGTATCGAGATTATTAAAGACTTAAAAAAAATAATACGAGAACGGTTTTAAGTTTGTATTTACTTTTCAAGTTTACATTTACTACGCAAAATAATAACGTTTACGAAAAACGAATAGAAAAGCGTGAAAACGATTTTAAATTTGTATTAATTTACTCGAATTTATATCAAAAACGAATTCTCAAAAAAAGTTTTACGTTTTTGTTTGTCATTTGATCGAAAGTATATAAATATTAATAATAATATTTATTTGAATTCGAATTAAAACTTTTAATCTTTTTATTATTTATTATATAATTATTTTTTAAAATAGTAAATTTGTTTAAAATCAAGTTTTTTTACGATAAAAACAAATAAAAAAAAAATTTCGATTTTATGAATAATAAAAATTTCAATAAAATAATATTGAATAAATATATTTTTTATTACTTTAAAGTATATAAAAAGAAAAAATATTTTGATTGTAATTTATAAAAATACTTTTAAGAAAACTTTGAGAGTTATTTATAAAAAATTTTACGTTTAATATATAAAAATTTTATACGTCGTTTACGAGATTTTTACGTATTTATAAAGTTTAAATATTGAAAAATAAAGTTTATTATTAATAATTTGAAAAAAGTTTTTTAATAAAAAGAGTTTCATAAATAGATATAAATAAAAATCGTCGATCAATTGAAAAATAAAATTTTTTTTTCTCGATAAAATCGATCAATTCAATTAGTAAATCAAAGTATTTTAGTATTAGTATTCAATAATTAGAATATAATTATTTTTACGATTTCAATTATTAATACGAATTTTTTTATTACGAATACGATTATTTTTACGAATATTTTTTATATTTTTTTTATTGTAATTTTTTTTATAAATACGAATTTGTTTAGTATTATATAAAATATTTAATATATTTATTAGTAATTTTTTTAATAATAATCGAGTTAATATAATAATTTACAAAATATTTTTATTAAATTGTTTATAGATTTAATAAAAATTTATATTGATAATAAAAAGTATAATAAAGAGTTATATGATATTTTTAATCGCAAATTATTAATATTTTATAATTATTGTAATAAAATCGAATTATTTTAAAATTAATATAATAAAGTATTTTTTATTAGTTTTATAGAACGTGTAAACGCGTTTTATTTCAATAGATTTTTAAGAAAAAGTTTCGATTTTATTATATTAATAACAATAATAAAAATTTATTTCGAGATTAAAAAAAATTGTTAATTATATATGTTTTTATAAAAAAAAACAATTTTAGTAAAGATTATTACGATTAATTTAATAAAGATTAAATTGAAATATTTACAAATATTTTTTAATTAATTTCAAAAGATTTAATTAAATTTATTATTGGAATATTAAATAGAATATAATTTGTGAAATCAAATTATTAACGTTTATTAAAGTATTGAAAAGTATAATTTTGTTTTTTATAAATTCGTTAATACTTTTAAAAGCGTTTATATTGAATTGCGATTAGTAGTAAATATTGTAACGCGATTACGTGAAATACAGTAGTATAGTTTAAATTCTATTTTTCAAGATCAAAAAAAAAACGAGTTCGATTAAAATTAGATTGATTGTATTTATTGAAAACGAGGTAAAAAACGCGATCAAATACAAAGTTAAGAATATCGAAATCGAAAAATTTTTCGAAATGAATATCGTGGAAATCATAGATTTTAAGAAAGATTATATTAGAAAAAATATTATATTTATAGTAAATCGAAATATTGATCAATAAAGTATACAATAAAAAAGCGATAATAAGTATATGTAAAATTTCGATAGTAAATTCAATATACAATAAATCGAAATATTATAATAATTTATTATTAGAATTTTTTTATTAAAATCGAAAAAATAAAAAGTTTATTGAAAAATAATCAAATAATAGAAATTGATCAATTGTTAATAAATATAAAAATAAAAAACGAAAAAAAAAACTATTTTATCGAGTTTAAAAAAATCGATAATATGCAAATAATAATTATTTTAAATAATTAATTTACTCGTTATATTATTACGAGAAAAAATATATTCAATATTTTATTATTATAATTTGAATTACTTAAATCGAATCAATGTTTATTTTTTATTTTCGAAGATCGATATTTTTTAAAAGTTTTTCAAAGAATTATATCGAATAATAAAATCGTCGAAGTATTAATTATTGGTCAATCGCAATTTATAGTATTATGAAAGTTTAATATTAGCGTTCAATTGAATGTATTTACAATTGAAATTTATAAGATTCGCTTTAATAAAAGTATTATTTTATCGTAAGAAATTATTCGAATTGATATTTTATTAAATATTATTATTTTTTATATTGTTTTTACAAATATATTTTTTTTATTTTATATTCAAAATATAAATATTATAAATATAAAGTTCGACAATTTAAAGAATATTTTAATTCAAAAAAACAAAATCGTTTTTATTATAAAAAAATAAAATTATTTATAAATATTATTATACTAATTAAAAAAGAGTTTAATTTGAAATTATTTTACTAATATAAAATTATACTAATTATATAAACGTTTTAATTATTTATCGATACAACGTTTTATAAAAGTTTTTTAACGAATTAATTATAACGTAAATATTAAATATATTTAACATTTTATTAAATATTATTATTATTATTAAATATATAAATAATTACTTGAAAATTTCAAATTTACTTTGTAAAATAATTATAAATTCAATTATTCGATTATTATTAACGTTCTATATTTAAATGGAAAATCAATTTTGTAAATAATAAATTTATTTACAATATTTCAAACTATTAAATTCATAAAAAATATATTTATAAAAATAATATAAAATATATTACATATATATTAAATCGATATATATTAAAAACTATTAAATTATATTGTTTACAATATCAAAAAGAATTTCTCGTCTATAAAATTTTAATAAAATATTAAAACAATAACAATTAAAATCAAAGAAATATTTATTAAAATTTATAATAATATAAAAAAAATAAAAAAATACTATATTTTATTATATCGAATTTACGAGATTATTTACAACGAATTAATCGAGAAATAAATCGATAAAAATATAATTTTACAAATAACAATTAAAATTGTTAATAATTTGACAAAATCGAACGATATTGTGTTTACATTATTAATCTTTGAAATATACTTTAAAATAATTAATAATAATGTATTATTATTATTAATTATTAAAAGAATTGAAATAATTCGAGTAATTACTAAGAAAGTATATTGTTTATATATTTAATGTTAAATTAACGATGTACTTTCAATAAAAAACGATTCAAATACGAAGTTTATATTAGATTTATTAATTCTATTTAAAGTACGCGTTTAGTGTAAAAAAAGCGAATAAAAAAAATTATATAAATTATTAGTAATTAATAGAGAAATATATATAATCGATATGTTTTATAAATCGATTAGTTTTCATTCAATGATTATTAAACTTTATTATACGAAAAAAGAAATATTAAAAATTTATAATCGAATTAATAATCAAAAAAATAATTGAAAAAATTAAAAAAAAAAAAATTTATTTTTTTAATCGAATGAAATAAACGAAAAATTAATTAAAAAACGTAATTGAAAACGTTTAAAAAGATCACAAAATAAAAACGTATATAATAAAGAATTTAAATAAAATGAACGCTATAATTTTGTTAAGAACAACGAGAAAAATTACAAAGATTTCAATGATTAATTTTTTATTATTATTGTTGAAAAAATTAAAATTTTTATAATTTTTATAATAAGTAAAAAAAAGAGCGATATAAAACTATTATTAAAACTATAAAAAGAAAATATAATTACAATTTTTAAACAATTATTCAAAGCGTTTTAAAAGAAAAAAATCGATAATTTAATTATAAAAAAAAATTTTAATTTCGTTTAATACGATTTTAATAAATATATTAAAATTCGAAATTAATCAATGAAATCAAAAGTAAAATTATTGATATTTTTTACGAAAAATCGAAATTAATAATTCAAAAATATAATAACGAAAAAAAAAAATTGATTTTTATATAATTTTCAATAATACAAAAAATTAATTAATGATTGATTATTATTTTAATATTTTTTTTAATTTAATTTGCAAACAAAAAAATTAAAATATGACTTTGTAATATTATTTAAATTTATATTTAATTTATAACAAATTTTTAACGATTTATATTAATACATTTATTAAAAGAAATTTATTATTTATATTTACTAAATACGATTATAATTATTTTGAAATCTTTATATAAAATTGCGAAAACAAAAATATATTAATAGATTATATATTACAAATATTATAAAAAGAAATTGTTTATAGTTATATTGATATACGATTTTTGCTTTTTAATTACGATTATCAAAGGATTTTTCAACGTTGTTAGAATACAAATCGACGATACGTTTATATTAATAGAAAAAGGATTTTTTATTTTTAAAAAAAATGAATTCAATAAAATTAAATTTTTAATCAAATTTAAAAAGATTTTAATACTAAAAATATTATTGATTTTCAATAAATACGTTTTAATTTAATTCGAAAATATAATTCAATTACAATAAAAAGATTAAAATAAAAAAATTAAATTAATAAATATTAAATCATTTAATTTTCAAATTAAATATTAAAAATAACGAATTAAAAGAATTTATATTATTACAATTTGTCAATTTAAAACAATTTTCAATTTGTTTATTATTATTTAATATTAAAATCTAACGAAAAAAAAAATTATTACATTGAATAAAAAATTGAAATAGTAAATTAAAAATTTAAATCGAAAATTTAAATATATTACTTTCAATTTGTTTACAATAAAACTTTTCGTTTTTATTAATAATTTATTTATAAACAATAAAAATTTTAATTTTTAAATTGAATATAAAATTATTTTAATAAATAAACGTTAATTAAATAATAAAAAGTTCGAAATCAAAAGAAATTTTATTTATTACAATTTTATTAAAAATAAACACGTTATTAAAAGTATTCTAATTTTTAAAATATATAGTATAGTAAAAAGAGTCGATATAGCGATTATAATCGAATTTACTATTGATATAATTATTTAATAATTCGATTTTTTTAAAATCTCAATAATTGTTTATATAAACTCATATTTATTATACGAATATTTAATCAAATTGAAAACTACTAAAAAAAAGCGTTTTATGATCGATATTATAACTTTTTACCAATCGTATAAATATAAAAAATTATAAAAAATTCAATAAATCAATAATCAAAATAATTTAATAAATACTATAATAAAATTAATATTTAATAAGACTTTAAAAAAGTTTTTAAATACGAATTATTTTAAAATTCGAATAAAAAAATAAATTAAAAAAAGAATAATAAGAAAAATAATATAAAAAATTAAAAAAAAATAAAAAAATAAAAATTTTTACGTTATATTTTAAATTTTGTAATTATTTAATTTATAAGATCAAAAAAAAAATTTTATTTTAATCTCGATATTTATAATTTTTAACGAATTTCGAGAATAATACTAATTTATTAATATTGTTTTCAAAGTTTAATTATATAATTTTTATATTGAAATATTAACAAGTTTTATATATTAACGAATTATAATAAAAAAAAAAATTACTTTTTTAAATAATTAAATTAAATTAATTTTTATTACAAAGAAAAAATTGCCAGTGTAAATACAATATTAGTTTAGTAGTCACGTGCGGCACTAGGCCAAATCGGGACTAGCGCCGTTTGTAATAAAGTTGAGATTATATTTTTTAATTTTTACGCGTTTATTAAATTTACAATTTATAATCAATTAACGAATTATTTAATTTATTTATTTCGTTTTTAATTTATTATTAATAATAAATATTTTTAGTAATATTAATAATTTTATTAATTAAATATTCGATTTTAACGTTTTTCGATTTTAAAATTTAATTTTACGATTTTAATTATTTTATTAAAAAAAAAATTTTTTAATAAATTTTTAATAATAAAATTTATTAATTTTATTAATAAATATAATTAAAAACGTATTATAATATTTATTTTAAAATATAAATTTTTAAATATTTAAATAAATATATTAAATAATTTTTTTTTTTATAATATTAAATTTTTTATTATAAATTTTTATTAAAATAATAAATTTTAATTTAAATTCGTTTAATAATTAAAAAAAATAAAATAATAAAAATTTTAACGTTTTTTTAATTTTTAATAATATTAAAATAATAAAATTATTATTAAATATCGAATTTTTAAAATAAAATTAAATAATAAAAATTTATTTAATATTAAAAAATATTATCGAATATTATAAATTTTAAAAACATTATTAAAAATATTTTTATTCGAGATTTTTTAAATATTAATTTTTATATAATTAAAAATTTTAATAAAATTTAATAATTTTTAATTTTATTAAAATTTTTTTTTTTAAATATTTTATTTATAAATATTTTATTTTTTTTTTTTTGTTTTAATTAAATTAATCGTATTTTTTTTATTAAAATATTTGTTTTTTCGATTTTTTTTTTTTAAATTATTTTAATAATATTATTTTTTAAATAATTTTTTTAACGTTTTTACGATTATTATATTATTTAATAATAATAAAATATAAATTTTATTATTTTAAAAAAAGTTTTATAAATAATTTTTTACGTTTTGTAAAATTTATATAAATTAATTTACGATTTAATTAAAATATATTAAAATTAATTTATATTATAAATTATTATTATTATTTTTTTTAATTAAAATTATATTTTAAAAAAAATTTAATTTTACTCGTTAAAAATAATTTATTAAATTATATTGTATTTATAAAAATTATTTTTAATAATTTCGAACTTCGTATTATATTTAAAATTTTTTATAAAATATTTAAAAATTATTTTAATAATAATAAATAAAATATATTATATTATAATAATATAATTATATTATAATATTTCGATTTTTTAAAAATTTAATAAAATTTAATTTTTTTTTTAATATAATTTTAAAAGTTTTTTATATAAATTAATTTAATAAATATTTTTATTATTTTATAATTAAACGATTAAATTAATTATTAATTACTATTAATACGTTTAAAAACAAATTATAAAATATTAAAATTTTGATTTAATATTAATAATTTAATTTTATTTGTTTTTTTTTATAAAAAAAAATATTTATTTATTTATATAATTAAATAAAATAAATATTAAATTAAAAAATAAACATTATAATAATTATTATTAAAAATAATAAAAATTAAAATTAAAATTATTTAATTAATTATTTAAACGATTATTTAATTAAATCGATAAAAATTATTAATAATATTAATAATTTTTGATTTAATAATAATAATTTTAATTTTTTTAAATATAATTAAATTGATTAAAAATATTATATTGTATTAAATTAATTAAAATATATAAATTTAAAATATTAATTTTTTAAATAAAAAATATTAAAATTTTTATTTATAAATATATATTTTCGATTTTTTAATTATAATTAATTAAATTTATTAATTAAATTCGTTATTTTTTTATATAAATAAAATATATTATACGTTATTTATTTTATTTAATTTAAATTTTTAAATTAATAAATAAAAATTTTATAAAATAAAATATATATTAAAAAGATTTTAAATTAAAAATATTAAAAATATTATATTTAAATTTTATAATATAAAAAATTTTATTTTTAAAATTTTAAATTTATTATTTATTATATATTTATAAATTTTAAAATATTTAATTATTTAAAATTCGTTTAAAAAATTAAAACGTTTAAAATATTTAAAAAAAATAAATTATTATTTAATTAATTTAATTTAATATTAATTTAAATTAATTATATTTTAATAAATTCGATAAATAATATTTTAAATTAATATTAATTAAATAAAAAATAATATATTAAATCGATTATTATTAAATTTTTAATTAAATTAAAATTTATTAATATAAATAATTAAAATTATATATAAAAACTCGTTTAAAAAAATTTATTAAATTTTAAAATAATAAAAAAACTTTAATTAAATTTTTTTTATTTTTTTTTATTTTAAAACGATTTTATTTTTTTATTAATTTTTTTTATATTTTTTTTTATTATAATTAAAATGATTTTATTATATAAAAAAAGAAAATTATATTATTTTTTTTTTAATAATTTTTAAAATTTATAAAAAAAAATTTTTATTATATTTAAATAATTTTAAATTTATTTAAATTATATAAATATTTATATATATAATATTTATTATAATTTATAAAAAAAATATTTAAATTTTATTTTTTAAATTTTGTAATTAGAATTTTTTAATTTTATATTAATTTAAAATTTTTTTTTTTTTTTAATATTATTTTTTTTTTTTTTTTTTTTTTTTTTTTTTTTTTTTTTTTTTTTTTTTTTTTTTTTTTTTTTTATAATATAATTTTAATAAATAATAAAATATTGTTTAAAAAAAGTAATTATAATTAATTTATAAATATTAAAAATATATTAAAAAATTTTTTAAATAAAACGTTTTACGTTTTATAAAATTATTAAAAAAAAATTTATAATATATTAATTATAAAAAATATAAATAATAATTTAAATAAAATAAATTAAAAAAAAATTATATTTTATTATTTATTTTTATTTTTATAATAATTTCTATAAAATTGATTAAATTAAATTCAAAAAATTAAATTAAATTAAAATTTATAAAATATAAAAATAAAAAATATTATATTTAATTTCGATCGAAAAAAAAATTTAAAATATTTTAAATATTTAAAATTATCGTATAATCGAATTTAAAAATATTAAAATTTTAAAAATTTTACGATTTTATTTATTTATTTATTAATTTATTAAATTTATTATAATTGTATTATAAATTGAAAATATATTTCAATTATTTAAATTTTCAATTTTAATTTATTTAAATTAATAATTATTATATAATTTCAATTTTAATTACGAAATATTATAAATCGTAATTATATTTATTAATTAAAAAAGATTTTTATTATTCGATAAAATTTACGCTCGAAATATAATTTATAATATCGCAATATAAATTTAAAAAATTGTAAATCGTAAAAAAAAAATTTTAAAAAGTTTTTTTTTAATAAATTTAATTTTAATTATTATTTATAATTAATTAAATTAATCGTAACAATTTAATATAAAAAACGAAAATTTTAAAAAATAATTTTTTAATATAAAATTTTAATATAAAACTTTTATTAATTTATTAATTTATTAGTTTATTAGTTTATTAATTTATTAATTTATTAATTTATTAATTTATTAATTTATTAATTTATTAATTTATTAATTTATTAATTTATTAATTTATTAATTTATTA
>MU119594.1:0-35436 GCA_014904845.1 Acephala macrosclerotiorum | reverse complement strand
AATTATACTAAGTATTATTTAATCGAAAAACGAAATAAAAATATATTAAATTAATAATAAAAAATATTTTATTAATAAAATTAATAATCAATTTAATATTTTAAATTATTTTTTATTATAAATTGTTTTATTTAAAATTATAATAAAATTATAATTATAATTATTTTTAATAAATATTTTATTAATAACGTTAATATATAATAATATTTAAAAAAAAATTATTTACGTTTTTTTACGAATTTTTTAAAAAATTATATTAAAATTTATTAAATTACATATAATATTATTATTATATATTATATTTGAAATAAATTATAATAATATTATTTAATGAATTTTAATAATTTTTATTATAAATATATTAATTTATTAATCTATTAATAAAAAATTTATTTTTATTTTTTATTAAATAATATTTTACGATTTTTAATTTTTTTTATTTTATTTTATAATACGTTTAATAATTATATATTACTATATTTTATTTTATAATTTTCAATTATTTTTTACGAATAATTAATAAAAATTTATATTTGAAATTTTTATATTAATATATTATTGATCGCGTAATATTTAAAAAGTTTTATATAAAAAATTAATATAAATTTTTTTTAAAATTTAATAAAAATCAAACTAATTAATAACTTTTTATAAATTTTTTAATTTGAATTTTTATTAAAAAAAGCTTTTATTAGCGAATGTTATAAAAAATTATTAAAATTTAAAAAAATTTAAAATTAATATATATATATATATTTTTTCAAATTTAATTAAAAAATATTACGTAATTTAAATTTAAAAAAAAATTCGTAAATTTTTAAGTTTTTATATAAAGAATTCAATTTTTTAATTTTAAGTATTTATAATAATTATTCGTAAAAATAATAAAAATTAAAAATCGGTATTTTTAGTTTAAAAAGTGATCCAAAGTAGAGAATAATCCAAGGTTAAGAGTTTCGCCTTAGTTTGTTTTCACCTCGAGATTTAGTAATATTTTTAATATTAAATCTTTTTATCTTTGCTCACCTTCTCACGATATAAGTAGTATATAAACTATTTTGATTTCAGAGTCAAAAAAGTAAAAACAAACAAAAGAAATGTTCCCGAGATAGACTGGTATAAGCTTTCCTTGAACTTCATCTAAGTGTTGATAGACTAAACCTTCATGTTTCAACTTCCTACGTTGTAAATCCTACGCTCAAATCCTCTCTGCTTAACAACGTCTCCTAGAACTGCCCCGTCGCTAAGAGGATCTTGAAGGCAGTCCTCGGAGCTGTGCTCAAAAGACTTGATCGCAGACAGTCCATAACCGGCGATTTGTCGGCTTAGAAATGCCTGTCCGTACAACACAGCTCTAGACCAATAGTGCGGGGCATTCTCAATTTAAATCGAATGTCTAGTACTAACTACAAGAGATAATTTTGCGGCCAAAAAAAAAAAATCAACCTTTTAAATAAAACGAACGATTTGAACTGACCAGAGATATTTCGAAGACTTATCAATTGAAGTAAAGTTATCTCATTATCAAATCTTACGAAACCTTCTGTATACTCTTCACCCCATAAAAGTACAATGGAAGTACAAGAGCTGGAAATCCCGCACCAAGCGCAGCAACAACAGCACAACGACGTCGTCTCCTCGTACCATTTCCAGTCAGAGCGAAGATCAACACACACGCAAAATACGCAATAAATGAACCAAAAACGAGACATCGAAGCTCTTCCACTCTAGTGGAGATAAATTGTCGAGGATCAAAGTTCCACAGTCGCATCCAGCCATGATTTTGAAGTGAGAAATAGGCGGTGGTGCAATACGGCGTCTCCATGACATTGGTATAGGTCAGAAATGACCAGACGAGGATCCAGCAGGCGCTGATGACTGCTATTACTTTCCCGAGAATGCGTGTAATCACGACAGCAACACAAAGAAAAGTATGGAATCGGGTGCGTTTGTGGTGAGCCAAGAGCGGCTGGTTGGGATGTGCTTGGTGGTAACGTTGATAATGAAGCATAGATGCGTGCGAGAGTAGGCTTGTTAGACTTTCGAGTGGTTTTAGTGCTGAGTAAGCACTGCAATGGATATAATGTCCCCGCACCTAGCTAGATCTTCAAAAATTAGACTATCAAGTCCATCGAATATATCACTCAAATTGACAGGTTATGAGCCCGGAAGGTGCTCATTGAAACCGTCGTATTTTTTTACTTTAAAATATCAACTCTATTCGCTATGGCGACTTCAGCAGCTCCAACCGGTGCTACAGTACCTACCTTTACAGCATTTCACTACGTCTGCAAGTAGAGTAGAATTGAAATCCTTACAGGGAATAACTATTCTCGATTCAAGAACTCTTGTCTAGTCGCCTTTGCTAGTATCTATGCCATAAAACTAGTTAATAGTAAAGAACCGAAATCGGTTTCTCTTGCGTCAATTGATCGGATTACGGCCTGGGAAAAGAAGGTTGCTAAGGCCATTCAAATCATCTCAAACAGCGTAAACGACAGACTACAAGACAAAATCCTTCTATTGGTCTTTTTCGAAAATATCAAAAGAATCTGAAACGAACTCAAGAAATACGATAAGACCATTGATTTTGTCTGAGTATTCATTCAACGAACGAACTTTGGACAAGAGAAGTTCGAGATTTCTAAAAGAATCAAAAAATTCGTAGATCGTCTCGAGTTCTACAAATTTCAGTTCGCAACGATCGAGAGACTAATTACTGATGATAAGATTTTAGATCGAATCATAATAACTATCTTTGAAAACAGTAATTACAAAAGCACGAAATATTATATTCTTCGTCTACCAAAAGCCGAGTACACACTCGATAAAGCGATCACTATACTGCAAATCTATGACAAAAGAGAAATCTTAGCAACTGCAAACTACACTCGTGGAGAAGGATAATAGCGTGGTCGTGAGCAACTTCGTAGTAGTAGACAAACTAGAAACAGAGAGCGAAGAATTAATCGCGGTAGTCGCAATAACAATAACAATAGATACCGTGGAAAGAAGAGAAACAATCGTAGAGAATTTGGATTATTAGCATCTCGTCTTACAAGATCTAAAGATCGTCGAGACGATGATAGCGATAACGAAGAACCCGTTGATTATAATGAGCTTGATTCAAATCAATATAATTAATGTATGCGCTATAGATATTATGAGATTGAGTATAGAACAAAACAAAAGAGTAAAAAAACTGACAGAAAACAAGATCAGAAAAACTCTAAGCAAGCAAAGACTACAACAACTGAATTTACCACTAGAGCAAGTATAGTGACTATAGACAAAACACAATAGAATCTTTTCTCTTCTGTTTATTTTATCGTATCTATAGCACTTTCACTAGTAATAATAGTACTTACTCGATTACTATTCAAAAATAAGACTGAGAGATATACCGAGCGTCTACATATGAGCTCTGTTTACTACTCTCGATGGATGAAAACCTACACTGGTAGAAGACAATCCTCACTCTCACCATTTTCACCAACTCGAATACTGATCGGACGAGCTCAAACTCTACTACTTGCTTTAAACTCTAGTGCCTCGAAACACTTCAATAGTGTGCAATCTGATTTCACACACTTAAAACGCTGACAAACACCAAACAAGATTGTCACGGCAGACGGCACTGCCGTAGACGCGATTAAATATCAAGATCAAATTTGAATAATTTCTCAAAAAGAACTGAAACTCAAAAAAGTCTAGTATGTGCCAAGTTTTGAAGTAGTAAAATTAATCTCTATTCTACAACTTATAGAAAATGGAATATCGATCATATTTAAAAGAGGACGAGCAATTGGCATTACAAATAATAGAAATGAAAAAGTAATATTCACAGTTCCCAAGAATCCTAAAAATAACCTCTTTATACTAGATCAATACCAAAATGTCAGTAACATTATTGAATATCCGGCGAATATTGCCTCGAATGCACCGACGAGAACCCGATCATCAACAGAGCTCTCCGAAGCAATAGATCCTAAAAAAACTCTATAGAAGCTCATGTACCGGCGTTTTGATCACATTAATTATAATGCACTTCGAAAACTAATCGATATTACAAACATGAAAATGCCGAGATTCAAACTATATATTGAGCATGAAACATGTGAAACTTGTACAGCGAGCAAAATCAAAGAAACCTTTAGAAAAAAGACAAACAGTAGAGTTACTAGAAAAAGAAGAAAATTGCATAGTAATATTTTTAGTAAATTGTTCAAGTTTTATAGAAAGAATCAATATTTCCTTCTAATTACGAACGACGTAATACGGTACTCTTAGATCAGACTTCTAAAAGATAAGAGTGCGAGAGAAATCCAGTTTCACATTCGTGAAGTCTATAGAATCATCAAAAGAAATACAAAAAAAAATATTGCCTATTTTAAGTGTAACAATGAATCGAGCGAGTTCGAAGAAGATTTTCAAGAATGGCTCAAAATATTGTTCAGTTCTCCTAAGTATGAGCTTTGTTCACTATACAAACACTCATTAAATAGTATTATTAAGCGAGCAATACAAACAATAAACAATATCGCCAAGTCTATAATCTACGAAATTAAGCTTTTATTGATCTTTTGAGACTATGTCGTAGAGCATGCAATCTAAATCAAAAATAGAATACCAACGAATGCACTTCTATGGCCAGTCTCGGAACCTGGATCAGAGAATCAAGGGATATACATTTCATTTGAAGTCTATATTGAAAAGAAGCTAGATTCTCTAGTATTGCAGAAAACTTTAATTGCTTTTAAATGCTAAACTAACATTAAAAAGCTTAAGAACTAATCAAGTAAATAGACTCCTAGAACCAAAGAAAAGCATATTTTCGTGGGCATTACTAGAAACAGTGTCTATAAGCTATTGAATTGTAGAACATTAAAAGAGATTCTCTCAATTGATATTAAGTTCTATGAATACAAGTTCTTAGAGTTTTTTATTCTTTAAAAGTTCAAGTATATTGTAGCAAATCTGCTTATTGCTAATAATACAGTCTACGATCACATCGTTATTGATACACTAATTGATCACTTTTTTAGTGATGAGATGATTAATAGTACTGAAACACGTATTGATAAGAATGATAGTACTGAAATAAGTACTTGTGAAAATGGAACTGAAACAAGCCTAGAACCAGTAATCAAATAAGACTCTAGTACTTAGAGCTCTAATCAAACTTAAGAGCAATATTCATTTCAAATATCAAAAATCAGCGGTCGAACGATCAAAAGAACTAAGAATTCTTATGATTCTTTTGCCAAGGCGAGAAGAACAGTAAACAGCGAATTAAACAATAAGAAAATGCTTTTCTCTCAAACGATAAAACAACTAGTAAAAGCTTTGAACGCTGTCCATTTGAACGAAAGGAAATCATTTTCTCTGAGTGTGCTCAGCGTTTTATTCGAGTTTCTGACCGTTGATAAAGCCTTAAAGGAAAACGCTTTTAATTGAATGAAAGCAATCGTTGCTAAACTTGAAGCTCTTCAAAAGACAAGTACTTATGAGATTATCACGAGGAGACTACCAAGTGGCAAAAAGATCATTTCAAGCAAATAAGTACTAAAGAAAAAATTCAATACTCGTAGCAAACTGATTCGACGTAAAGTTAAAATTGTCATCAGAGAATTCAAGCAAATTTACGACATTGATTACTTTGAGACGTTTGCCTCTATTATGAGATACACAATTCTACGAATACTCTTGGCACTTACTGTAGAGTATAATCTAAAGATAAATCATATTGACATAGATTCAGCGTTCTTGAACTTTTCTTTTAAAGAAAAAATTTACATGGAAATCTTTAAGTTCTTTTATGAATTTCACTTTGAACTCAAAGGCAGAAATGCTTATTTTCTGCTCAAGAAATCACTCTACAGACTCAAGCAAACTCCTCGAGTATAGCTCGATGAAATCAAGCAATACTTCGAAAAACTGAAACTTATTGCATCTAAAGTTGATCTCAATTTCTTTATAGAAGAAGAAGTCTACATTTTCTTGTTTGTCGACGATATGCTGATCATTAGAAACAAAGCAAACACGAACGCTATTAAAGCCAAAATCAAAAAGCGTTGAAAGAGTAAAGATTTCAGTTTTACTATTGTCTTCGTAGAATTCTAAATCGAGAGAAATCGCGAGAATTACATTTTCACAATCTATCAAAAGATATATACAAACAAGTTGTTATTACGACTCGATCTCGAATACTCGAATCAAACGAATCTACTATTCCCGCAAGGTACAGTTCTACGAGAAGAAAAAGAGGAAAACTGATTGAGTGAAAACGATTTCTATCTCTACAAACAGATTATTAGTACTACGATTTATTTAATTAATTGCACGAAACCAGATATCAATTATTACATTAATCAATTTGTCAGATTCATGTTCAACGCGTGCTTCGAACACTTACGTTTTGCGAAGCAATTTCTTCGATATCTCAATAGAACGAGAACAATAAGAATTACTTACAAAAGAATGTCGATCAAAAGTTACAGTATATTCTCCGACTCTACGTGGAGGACCGAAGACGATCGCAAATCGTTCTTAGAATAAGTGGTAATACTGAGAAATGAAGCAGTTTTATAAGTAGCACAAAGACAACGAAACACAATACAAAGCTCGATAGAAACAGAGATTATAGCAGCGAATGAAACCGCAAAAGAAGCAGTTTAATTAAAGAAACTATGATCGAAAATCATCAAAGAATCTCTTAAAGAACTTTTTACTCTATATTGCGACAATCTTTCTGCGATCGATTTTAGCACGAATACGAAATTCTCGAACAAATCCAAGCATATTAAAGTCCGATACTTTTATATAAGGAACGATATAATTACTAGAAACAAATTGAAAGTAGAATCAGTTTCAAAGAACGATCAAATCGCAAACATCCTTACGAAACAACTACTCTACGATCGGTTTACGATTCACAAAACTACAATGGATTTGAATGAAAACTGGTTTGATATAGAGAAGACTGTAGCGCTGCTCATGGATTTCAAGGATTAGAACAACAGCAGTAAAAAAACGAGCTGGGACAAGACGAAGACTTTTTTGAGCAGATCTGGAGCACTTTTTGACTGTGGAATAAGAGCTGGAAATGTTTTATTTAGAATCGAACTCTCACAGAGAGAGTAGGCTCTTTTTAGCTCTCTATAAGCTCTTCTACGAAGCAGCTGAGACTAGCGCCACAGAGTTTAATGAGGCTCTTTACGACGATTCGACGCTGCAATTGATAAGAGATAAAAGACGATAAATCACAATAATAGTTGGTGCGATGGTCACGTAAAGACATTGATTATTTACATCACTTTAGACATTGGAATAAATATATCTCTACAGTGCTCCTCAGCAAAGGGCGTATTAGACTTTCGAGTGGTTTTAGTGCTGAGTAAGCACTGCAATGGATATAATGTCCCCGCACCTAGCTAGATCTTCAAAAATTAGACCATCAAGTCCATCGAATATATCACTCAAATTGACAAGGCTGCCAAGAGTCAACAACAACCACGATAAGGTGGCACCAACACCATATATGAGTAACCCGCCAGAGTCGCATCCTAGACCCTGTCCATCTGATTAATATCTAAGCTTGTTGGAAACCCAATGGAAAACTTACAACGGGCGGCGACCAATACATCACCCATATCGCTGGCCCAGTTGTGCCCCACTGAACCACAAG
This sequence comes from Acephala macrosclerotiorum, assembly GCA_014904845.1. Taxonomy (NCBI): domain Eukaryota; kingdom Fungi; phylum Ascomycota; class Leotiomycetes; order Helotiales; family Mollisiaceae; genus Acephala; species Acephala macrosclerotiorum. Next base: position 27,749 of record MU119594.1, on the reverse strand, counting down.
TCCGAAAATATTTGCGAGGATCAGGCGTACCCATTGGTGACGACCAATTTCTTTCCACTCAGGATATGCAGTGATGCGTGCAACATCGATTCTGAGATATAGATCTAGTGCTCCGGATTTTGCCTCGAAATTTCTCTCCGGAGGCAGTTCCGAATTCCATGTTCTAATTGGTCGCACAGCGCTCTTTGTGTTCGAGGGAAGTCCATTCCCAAGTTCAAGCGATCCAAGATTAGAAGAATATGTGACCGTGTCGGACCCACCCGGCTGAAATATTTCCGTCTCGTCCTGGTCTGCGTCTGGGATTCGGTTCTGCTCCAGGCGGTCATGAAGAGACTCAAAGCCTCCGATAATAAGGTTGCTAGTGTGCTCAGAAGGGAGGAACCTGTATGGGAAGGCGTTTACACCCTCGGTCTCCCCATCTCCTTCAATAGAGGATCCCAACGTCTCGGGAATGAGAACCTTCTTAATAGCTTCTTTGTCTTCGTTCTTGATCTCGTGGTATTTCGTAGACTGCCGACGACGATTGATGGGGTATTTGGGATTTAGCCCTGACTTTTGGACTATTGCTCTTTGGACGTATTGTTCGGCTATGCTTCCATCATCTAGAACAACATGCAGCTTGCCGTGCAAGCCTCTAGGAGACAATAGGACGTCACGCATAGCATTTGCCTTATAGAGTGACTTGATGGCTACTGGGCCAAAGGTGGCTGTGAACTAAGAATTATTCTAATCAGCATACCAAATTGGGGCACTAGGAGTTTTCAAAGCTTCATAATGGGGAAATCTTCACTTACCACCCACAACCATAGCGTCCCCATGCAGATCTGCCACTCTACACTATTCGAAGACGATGCCAAGCCAGGAATACTCCAGAAATCGGAGATGATGGCAAGAACCCATGCCAATGCGGCAATAAAAGTTTGGGCAATGAATATGGCATCAATTCTTCGCCACAACGCTTCAATTTCTACCGCCGCAGCCACCCACCACCAATGATTCAATGTGATCAAGCTGCTCAAAACCCCTTCCCGTGGACTCAGCCGTATTGGAGCTTGGATGAAAGATTGCAAGATCGTACTCGCAGCCTCACACCTCTCCGCAACGTGTAAAAAGATGGTTCCGGTAGGCGGAGATCGAAGTTTAGCCTCAAGGCGGTGGAATCTTGTTCTAACCGAGCGACGGTATAAGATGGCCAGGAGAACGGATGAGGAGATCCACGCAGGACTTCCAATCCATAAGAATATAGACGAGGTTGCGAGGAGCACAGCAATGCTCCAAATAGCTACTTTCGGGCTTAGCCTGGTCAGGTACATGGCCTTTCGCTGGTGCTAAAACGCGAGGATACAAGAGGAGTTCCGAAATCCTCAGTACAACTTGTCCCCAAACCAATATAAATACACTTCCCAACAACCGCGTCATCCTCATCATTTTCATGAGCCTTACGCCCTTGAACACTGTGCGGTGATGGAAAGTATAATCTAGGCGTAGTGGAGACTAAGCCCCGCCAGATGCAAGCTAATCGCGTCAGTCGGCTTCCGATTCGATCACGACTTGGGGTTACACGATCACGAAATCAGAGGGGTTTGTAACGAACTCGCAGAAAGTCTGGTGAGTTCCTGAATGGGAAGGTCTCAACACGTAGCAAGCGAATATCAGCCGGAGACAAGGCGGCCGCACAAGGCTCTCAAGCGCATAGTCGACTTTTAAGGTTACGATTTCCGCCAACGTAAGCGAGGCAGACTGAAAGAAGGAAAGCAGAAGTCTGGCTCACCTGACCTGACGATATATTTGCTTATTCGCTGCCGCTTCAGCGGGACCGATATTCAATTCTTTCTTATACTCTGGTGCCCCAGTTGAATCCCAAGGCGGAGGGAATGATGACGGTCCGGCGGCCCTGTGGGTATTGACACAAGTTTTCTTGTAGGTGAGGAGATGGGCAATGTTGGTGCTGGGGCAGGGGTGAGAGGTTTGGCAGGCAGCTCGTGGCCGGTGCGCACAGGATATCCACTCGCTTGTGTCGAGACTAGACAGCACTCAGTTCCTGACCTCTAGGTATTAGATTTCCGCTCGCGTTGTGGTGCTACTAGTCTACGCTCAGCTCGTGGCTTGACTTCCGGGAACATTACGCCTCTGTTGGTCAGCTATAGCATTCAGCTCGTGGCTGGCAGGCTGAGGACTGCCGGACTCGTTAGACCATTATCGATCTTGAGTCTCTGCAATAGCGGCGCCTCCTGGTTCCATATGGAGACCGTGATAGGAAGGCGGATGCTCCTTTGGTTCTTCAAGGACGGTAATTGTACTAGCGAGCTCAGGAAGTCTACCGCCGTCTGTCTTTTGTGGCGGGAGACCAGTCTTTGAACTGCTTTTCCGGTGACGGGAGGAACCACAGTATGCCAAGTACTGCAAAGGAAATAAATACCAAAGGGATCGCGACTCCGATAGCAATCTTTGCAGCGGATGAGAGACCACCGGCCGAAGGGGCATTGGGAGGAGAGCTGTTGGGAGATGTATTCGGGCTTGAAGTCGGGCCTGGGCTGCCTGGTGATGAAGAGGTTGAGGCAGGTAAGGAGAGTGAAGGTCCTAGGGACTTTAAGGTCGCGTTAACACCAAAGACTTCCGTAATTGCAGCAGATTTCTTGTCGGTAGACATCGATGTATACGGTGCATCGCCGGAAGAAATCGTAGTCGTCACTAAGAACGTTGTCAAAACCACCGTATCTTGGGTGTAATAAACCACCGTCGCAGTCCCATCACTTCCCACATCTTGCGGCACAATCGTGTATGCAGCAACCTCCGACTTCCATTGCAAAACAGGTATCAGATCGTCGCTGTTGAGAATGACAACCATGATTTCTACCAGAGTTTTCGCCCACTTACAGCGGGGAACGGATGTAGTGGCTGGGATGGCTGTCGCTGCGGTTTCAGGCGGAGCTGATTGGTTCCGTGCTTCAATATGACGAAGATGGGTCTCGTATAAAGTTCTTGGAACTCCATAAGCTTGCTGGTGACTTGTGTGTGAAAGGAAGCTATTAATCGCATACTTTGGAGATGCGGAGACATCATCCCTCAAGTGGCAGTGACGAAAGCCTGGTTCTTGGCGGGCTCTTGGTACGCCAAGCTTCGGGATCTTGGTGAGGATGTTGCTCCTGGGATCCCCAAGCGATCCAACTGTTCAGACAGGTGTCAGGACTGGAAGATTGGAATGATGATGGCGATATCTGTGTGAGAGTGAGATGAGGTTGAAATAGGGGCGGTTGAGCTTACCGAGATAGGTAATGTTGCCATTCCAATGCTCATCAAGACCAGGCTTATTTCATTGAATATGTGCATAATTGTACTAAATTCTGCTAGAATAATCAGCAAAAGCGAGGATCTTTGAAACAAGGAGTAAAAGTGATAAAGGCCTTTTTTAATTATTAAATATAATATTATTACTATTATATTAATTGAAATCCCCCTAGAAATTTTATCCTTATTAAAATTTTACCCAAAATAAGAATCTTTTTATAACTTCGAAATTTAATTATAAATTAATTGTTTTTTGTTAAACGTTACTTCTAAATATGCTCGCTTGATTAACTAGTCGAGCCCATTTTTTGTAAACAAAATAGCCCGGCTTAGGGTTATCGACTTTAAAAATATTTATATCAATCTCACTGCTGATAATTTTGCGCTCAGTCATACTAAACAAAGTCTCGAAGTCCTTGCAATGCTTTTCTCGGTCTTGCCAAAGATCGGCAGCATGATGGAAACAGCTGTCGTAAGGTGTTGCTTTGGTCAAGATTTGTAAGCTAGAGGTATTAATTAGCAGATTAATTGTCTTCTCTCGAGGTATCTTCGAGCGCTTGTGAAATGTCTAGCTCGACCTATGATAACGTGACTTCCTCCCACCTCGCGGACGATGGCCGATAAATATGGATCAATAGATTCAGAATTCTTGAAGCGAGCAAATATGTCGTTGCTTTGAGGGAAATGCGGTCCCAGCCCCACCATACCTTTGTCGTCTAGGAACAAGACGTAGTCTTTGTAGAGCGGATTCCGGACCAGTTGAACAATCTCCTAAACGAGATGAGGTAGGCTTGCGGATTCTGGTAATTATGCGAAATTCGCTTCTGTGGACGTGAAGTCTTTCCAACATGTTGTCTACTGTCAACTTCATTCTGCCTAATCTGCCTCGCGAACCTCGTCTGCGGGTCGGCTGGAAAACGAACTCAACCATCTTCGGCGATGCCAGCCACAAATTTCACGGCATAATGCGCGTAATATCCGAGCATTTTCTACGCCCTCCCATCCGTTTCCAAAAGCGTTTCGAAGCGTAGCTCAGTCAGGTCGTCCCCTGCGGTGGGGCTTTTGCGGGGCAAGCTCGGCAGGCAGCCCTACTTTTTCTCTGTCTCTCCAATTAGCGTTGTCCATGCTACTTATATTCTAGCGTTTTGCGATTGGCGGCTCGTTGCGCGCATTAGGTTGCCAGCGCATCATAAGGCTCTGCTACTCTAAACCTCATTTTTTTTCTCTCTGACCAACATCAGAGCAGTCCTTCGAATTATACAGCCATCGGTTTTCAGCCTAAGCAACTCCGGGATTCTGCTAGTGCTCTATTTCACTTAACAAAGCTCTTTCGGAACGAAACAGGTATTCCTGCGTTGTCTTTTGGCCTTTCGGGTTCTAACTATGCGTCTTCTTCATACAAAAACGCTCACGCTTAAGGAGTTTGTTGGCAGCGAGGCGCCGCCTTACGCGATTCTTTCACATACTTGAGGGAAGGAAGAGGTTACACTACGAGATATGAAAACGAACGAGGCGTGGAATTTAAAGGGCTACGCGAAAGTCAAAAAGGCGTGCTCTGTTACTGCGCTAGACGGTTTCGAATATCTCTGGGTTGACACTTGCTGCATTGATAAGACAAGCAGTGCAGAACTTTCTGAAGCCCTCAACTCTATGTATCTTTGGTATGAAGAAGCCGAAGAATGCTATGCATATCTTGCGAACAATCCGCCTGGAACTATCAATCGAGTAACTAGTATTGCAAGCGACGGATTCCGGAAAAGCAGGTGGTTTAAAAGGGGATGAACTCTTCAAGAGCTTATCGCCCCGTCAACGGTAATATTCTTCGATATGAATTGGTAAGAGATTGGTAGCAAATCAAGACTGCAAGAGGTTATATCTGAGATTACTGGGATATCTGGCGGTTTTCTATTAAGAGATGATCTGGGATATGCTAGCGTTGCTCAAAGAATGTCGTAGGCTTCGAAGAGGGAAACAACGAGGGTTGAAAACCGTGCTTATTGCTTAATGGGTATATTTGGCATATTTATGCCAGTGCTGTACGGAGAAGGAGAGAGGGCGTTTATCAGACTTCAGGAGGAGATCATGAGAGTCTCAGATGACCATAGCCTCTTTGCCTGGATATCGACAGAAGAGGATCATGACGGGATTCTTGCATCTTCGCCCTCTGCTTTCGCCAACTCCAACAATATCATCCAAATGAAGCCCTCTAATTCCGTCAACAGCCCTCCGACAATCAACAGTAGGGGAATCCATTTATCACTCTGCTTCGAATACGATGACCGGAAAGATTCAGGTCTTGCTGTCCTTAATTGTACAAAAACAGGGAAAGAGAATATGCGACTCGCAATTTCTCTGAGGGATGTATTCCTAACAACTGAAGATTTTGAGAGAGAGCGAGGCTCAAGGCTCACACTGCTGCACCTGAGAGACATCAAGCCGCCGCATTATTCCCCGAAAGACTTATATGTCAAACAATGGCGTTCAAAAAGGAACAGGAAATGGGAAGATGTAGAGAAATGCGTTATTAAGTTAGAAGGAGTGGGAGAAGAGAATGTCGTTTCCTATATGTCACCTCCACTCCGATTGGGAGTTGCATGATGGGATGATGATTACGACAAGGGCACTTCCTCCTGACGGCATCCTTGGTCGACTATTAGTCATATGCAAGGACGGAAATTCGTTTGAGGTGTTATTGAAGAAATGCGATACATTTCTTTCAGCGGATATTGAAACCAATTTAAATGCAGTCTCTCAACCTTATCAAAGCCCCATTCTCCCAGAGAAACAGCAACACGAACGAGACCGAATTGTCAGATCACTGGATGGTGGGAAGCATGTGCATATAGCGATCAAAAGGCGAGTTCTCATGCTCCGTAAAAAAAAACATCTCGTGGGCATGATGGAAATAAGCTACTCCAATGCTTTTCTAGGGATGTGGATTACGCATATAGTTTTGTTGGAAAGAGAAATAAAGGAAAGGACACTGCTGTTATACGCGGCCAAGCGACGGCATAAAGTGATGGTCCGGCTGCTATTGAAGACAAAGAAAGTCGATATCGATCTAAAAGATAAAGGTGGGCTAATGCCATTATCGTGGGCTGCACGGAATAGAGATGAGTCAGAAATAAAGCTATTACTTGGGAATGGCGCTAAGTTGGGGGAGGAAGATAAGAATGGCCGGTCGCTTCGTCATTTATATTTGATGGCAATAAGTCAATAGCAGAGCTACCGCTTGATAATATTCTCGATGGATAGGGCAGCTCTAGTGGAGCTAATAGGACAGTCCCAATAAAGCCAGCTCGGTTTTTAGTTTTTCAAACTTATATTGATTCAAAGCGGTTCGAAGCGGTTTGGTTCTCATTTTCTCCAGGATTGGGATTTGTAAAGTTCAAAATTAAACGTTTCGTTTTGTGAAGCTTTTGTTAACAAAGATCCAGAATTAGCTCTTATCCCCGACATCTTTCTTTTAATTTTAGCAGACGGCAATCATAGCAAGGAACCCCGACGGGTTGCATCCCGCTTGTTCCATGGCCTTTCAAGGCTTACTTGACTCAGTTTTGCTCATTTACGGCTTGGGTTTGCAAAGAACAAGTAAGGCGACGAGAAGACAGAATTGATAAATATCGATGTATTGACCCGACTAGCGCAAAACGAAACCCTTGAGAAAATAAAGTCTAAACTTCAAGTTCGTACGATGTTTCGTTCGGTATCGATCAAGATATAAGCATAGCGCGTCAATCCATAAGACACGTGGGTATTTAGCATATTTGAGCTGGAGTTACCATAGGCTGCTCGTTTTCCCCCCAAATAGGGCCCCACGACATGTTTAGATCCTTGCATCAATTAAAAATCCGCGAGTAATTTTACTAAAAAGCTCGGTTTCCGATTATTTAAGCCCGGATCTTTTTTCACTTCTTTACCGAAGCTTATACTACTTAAGCTTCCTTTCTCCGCACGTCCTCGTAGGGCCCCATAAAGGAAAAAACAAGCAGCCTACTAGAGTGCACCGTGTAAATTGTCCCGGACCAGAAATGGTTTGCCTTGAAGCTGAATGTCATGACTGGCGTGGTCTGCCACCCGCACATAAGATAGAGCTTCACATCGAAGGTTGCGTGATAAACTTATGACTCAAAATTGCACTGTATCGAGTCGGGCTTACCGCCAGGTTAAAAGACGAGTAGTCTCATGTTGTCAGCGTCGAGAGTCCGGTAGATATTATTGGCGTTTGGCACTGTTTGGGGAGGATATATGCATCTTTTCAATACAGTCTCGGCATTCATTTACTGCGTGGAAGCGTCATGGGATTTGATCAAGCAATGGCAGTGGTTAAAATCGGACATCTGTGGTGAATTGAGTCGCGACCACACGGATGACGGGGAAACGAAGTAGATCTCAATATAAGACATTAATGAAAAGGGAACCATGGCGGCCGAGAACACGAGAAAATAACAAGATGTGATGGCACGTCAAAACGATTGTATTTAACGCCAAAACCAGACACCGAGGGTTGTGCCACCGATCGGCCCCTGAGGGTGCAGTATATCCAGGCTCGACCTCTGGACGAGAAATCAGAACAATTTCCAGCTTGATGAGTATTGCATGCGTATTTGATAATAATGGAGTTGCAAAGCAGTAATGAAAGAAGTAGGAAGATAATGAGAAGACGAGAAGAAGAGAAGAGAAAATGAGACGAAGCGAAGAGACGAGAAAAGACGTACAGGGCATTTAATCAACCAATCGTAGACAGGGATACAGTATCACCAATATCAGAACAGGCACATATTCGCCATAAAGAGTAGCTGTAATAAAGCAAATTTATGAATTACAATATGCTTTTGAGCCTATTCAATCGAGTTTGACTGTGACCCATGACCCAGCTAGTGCTTGTCTGACGTCATAGTTCCCTTAAATATAGAATTACTACATTCAGCAACGTCTCGCGTGCATATCACAATAATTCAGGTAATAACTTGCAGGTTTCCGTCACGAACAAAATTCTCTGTTATTCTCGACACGGAACAACATGCGATAACACGACCTCGAACGCCACAATGTCTGGCATCTCAATCATCCTAAACGGAACCATCAATGGAGCTGCAGGATCAGCACAGGGTAGAGAAGGGACAACAATTACAACCTTCGCGATCTCCTTGGCCGTTGGTTTTATCTTCTCCACGGTTTAGTTTGGTATGTTCCTCATTATTAGGAACTACCTATGGGCCAAGCGAATTTATCAGCCAAGATCTTTCTTGGTACCTGTCAAGCAAAGGATCAAACCACCCCACAACAATCCGTTCAAATGGCTGCTCACCGTTTTCACGATCAAGGAAGACCACGAAGTCCTAGATAAGGCCGGCATGGATGCATACTTCTTTCTCAGGTTTCTCAGCATGTGCCTGAAAATCTTTACCCCGATGGCCATCATTATCATGCTTATCTTGATACCGCTGAACGTCAAGCAGGGAAAATGAACCAACACTATTAGCAGTGTTACGTATAATGTCACGGGATTGGATACTTTGGCTTGGTCAAATGTCTCACCAGCAAAGACTAGCAGATATTGGGCACATTTGATCTTGGCAGTCGGCGTCATGGCCTGGGTTTGCTTCATGTTTCACCAAGAATTAACTCTACAGAGCCAACGTATTAATATTTATTAGTAAAAAATAGATATTTTTATCAATTAATAATAGATTATTTAACTCTTTTAAGTAGATAATTTATTTATTAATAAGAGATAAATTATCGTTTAACTATTAATACTTATTTACAACTAATAAATAAATTTGAGTAGATAATGCCATATAAAATATTGCATCTTTAAAACAAATAATTATTGATTACTTCTATTTTAGAATGTTCCAATTCTTAAATATTATCGATTTTTGGGTTTGTAGATAGAGAGATGGAGAGAGTAAAAGGGAGAGAGATAAAGAGATAGAATGGAAAGAGATAGAAAGATGGAATGGAGAGAGAGACGCGCTCGACGCAATAAAAACAAAGCATTGCACAGACCAAGTAAATAATCCTTTTCTTAACCAATCAAAAACGCGCATTGACTTTCAATAGGAGGATTCCTGGTCTCTTCGACGTGCCTCGACTTATTTTAACTTAAAAAGAAATAAGAATTATTTCGATTATTGAATATTTATACATTTTTATCTTTAATTAATATATTTATTTTACTAATACTAAAGTCTAGTATTTACAATATTTCGATAATTATTTAGCGCTTGTAAATAAAAAGCGGTGGATTCAGATATATATTGATGCTTTGCCATCGTAGAGTAAGCCATTACATCGCCAAGCGAGAAGAGTTCTTGAGCAGCCTGGGTAACAGATTGAAAGCATCAAGCACAACTGTTCTCATCCAGGACATTCCAGAAAGCCTCTGTAATGACGAAGCGCTGGAGGAGCTATACGGCGACTTTCCGGGTGGCATCCGTCGGATTTGGATCAATCGAGATTTTACAATCCTTGTGAACAAGGACAAGCTCCGGAAGTACTACGAAAACCTTCTGGAAAATACCGAAACCGATCTATTTCGGAAAGTGGCCAAACAGAGCCGCAAGGCAAAACCGTGCCAGAGAGGAAAATCGACGCAATAAGTCCCAGAACAAGTGGCTCCAGAGGCCCAACCAAAAGAGGGTCGAGCTTCACATCCTACGCGCCCAGAAATGGGTCCCCTAACTCCAGTTGCTTGTCGACGGGATCCGGAATATGACGTCCAAACCAAAGCTGCGTAGGCCAGGTTCCTAACGCCGAAACAACGGAACACCATGAGGATACCAAAAGACGGGCACACAGCCGCAGCCAAAATTCCGCTCATTGGCCGTTTCTTTACTACAAAAGCTGACACGATCTACTATTGCCGTAGAGAACTCGCTTGACTGAATAAGGAAATCGAAATGGATGCTAAGACACCAGACGCATATGAACAAAACTTATCGGTCTTCGTCCAGTTCAATTCTCAAAAAGCAGCACACCTCGCTTGTCAATCCGTTGCCGACACCGCACCCAGGCACATGAAGAGAAGAATGGTTGAGGTGTCACCTGGGGATATCAACTGGCCCAGCTTGAACCTCTCTTGGTGTTAGACTTTCGAGTGGTTTTAGTGCTGAGTAAGCACTGCAATGGATATAATGTCCTCGCACTTAGCTAGATCTTTAAAATCAGACTATCAAGTCCATCGAATATATCACTCAAATTGATAGGTTATGAGCTCGAAAAGTGCTCATTGAAACCGTCGTATCTTTTTACTCTAAAATATCAACTCTATTCGCTATGGCGATTCCAGCAGCTCTAATCGGTACTACAGTATCTACCTCTATAGCATCTTACTACGTCTGCAAGTGGAGTAGGATTGAAATTTTCACAGGGGATAACTATTCTCGATTCAAGAACTTTTGCTTAATCGCTTTTGCTAGTATCTATGCTATAAAACTAGTTAATAGTGAAGAACCGAAATCGGTCCCTCCTGCGTCAATTGATCGGATTACGGCCTGGGAGGAGAAGGCTATTAAAGTCATTCAAATTATCTCAAACAGCGTAGACGACAGACTATAAGATAAGATTCTTCTATTGATCTTTTTCGAAAATGTCAAAAGAATTTGAAACGAACTCAAGAAATACGATAAGATCGTTGATTCTATCTGGGTATTTATTCAATAAACGAACTTTGGATAAGAGAAGTTCGAGATTTCTAAAAGAATCAAAGAATTCGCAGATCGTTTCGAGTTTTATAAACTTCAATTTACAACGATCGAGAGACTAATTACCGATAATAAAATTTTAAATCGAATTATAGTAGTTATCTCTGAGAACAGTAATTACGAAAACACGAAATATTATATTTTTCGTTTGTTAAAGATCAAGCGCACATTCGATAAAGTGATCACTATATTGTAAGTTCATAACAAGAGAGAGACTTCAGTAATTGCAAATTATACTCGTAGAAAAGGACAATAGCGTGGTCGTGAGCAATTTCGTAGTAGTAAACAAACTAGAAACAAAGAGCGAAGAATTGATTGCAGTAGTCGCAATAACAACAATAATAAATACCGTGGAAAGAAAAGAAGCAATCGTAGAGAATTTGAATTATTAGTATCTCGTTTTGCAAAATCTAAAAATCGTTGAGACGATGATAGCGATAACGGGAAATTCGTTGATTATAATGAATTTGATTTAAATCAATGTGATTGGTATATGTACTATAAGTATCATAAGATTGAGTGTAGAATAAAACGGAGGAGTAGAAAAGTTGATAGAAAACAAAATCAAAAGAACTTTGAGTAAATAAAGATTGCAACAATTGAACCTATTATTAGAGTAAGTATAGTAATTGTAGATAAAATATAATAAAGTTTTTTTTCTTCTGTTTATTTTATTGTATTTATAGTACTTTTACTAGTGATAATAGTATTTATTTGATTGCTATTCAAGAATAAAATTGAGAGATATATCGAGCGTTTATATATGAGTTTTATTTACTATTCTCGATAAATAAAAGTCTATACTAATAGAGGACAATTCTTACTTTTACTATTTTTACCAACTCGAGTATTAATCGAACGAGTTTAAACTCTATTATTTACTCTAGACTCTAATACCTCGAAATACTTTAGTAGTGTACAATTTGATTTTATATACTTAAAACGCTAGTAAATATTAAACAAGATTGTCACGGCAAACAGTACTACCGTAGACGCGATTGAATATCAAGATCAAGTTTAGATAATTTCTTAAGAAGAATTGAGACTTAGAGAAGTTTAGTATATGCCAAGTTTTGAAGTAGTGAGATTAATTTTTATTCTACAATTTATAGAAGATAGAATATCGATTATATTTAAGAGAGGACGAGTAATTGGTATTACAAATGATAGAAATAAAAAGGTGATATTTACAATTCCTAAGAATTCTAGAGATAATTTTTTTATATTGGATCAATATTAAAATGTTAATAATACTATTGCATATCCGGCGAATATTGCTTCGAATACATTGATAAGAATCCGATTATTAATAGAGTTTTTCGAAGTAGTAAATCCTGAGAAAACTCTGTAAGAACTCATATACTGGCGTTTTAATTATATCAATTATAATGTACTTCGAAAACTGATCGATGTTACAAACATGAAAATATCGAGATTTAAACTATATACTAAATATGAAACATGTGAAGTTTGTATAGCGAACAAAATCAAAGAAACTTTTAAAAAAAAAATAAACAATAGAATTACTAGAAAGAAGAAAAGATTGCATAGTGATATTTCTAGTAAATTGTTTAAGTTTTATAAAAAGAATTAATATTTCTTTTTAATTACGAACGACGCAATACAGTATTCTTAAATCAGACTTTTAAAAAATAAGAGTGCGAGAGAAATCTAGTTTTATATTCGTGAAATCTATAAAATTATTAAGAGAGATATAAAAAAAGATATTGTTTATTTTAAGTGTAACAATAGATCGAGCGAGTTCGAGAAAGATTTCTAAGGATGGTTCAAAACACTGTTCAATTTTCTTAGATATAAGTCTTGTTCATTATACAAATATTTATTGAATAGTATTATTGAGCGAGCAATACAAACAATAAACAATACTACTAGGTTTATAATCTACGAGATCAAACTTTCATTGATCTTTTGGGACTATGTCGTAGAGTATACAATCTGGATCAAGAATAGAGTACCAACGAACGTACTTCTATAACCAGTCTCGAAACCTGGATCAAAAAATCAAAAAATATGTATTTTATTTGAAATCTATATTGGAAGGAAGTTAGACTTTTTAGTATTACAAAAAACTCTAATTGCTTTTAAATGTCAAATTAATATTAAAGAGTTTAAAGACTAATCAGATAAATAGATTCCTAGAACCAAAGAGAAGTATATTTTCGTGGGTATCACTGGAAATAGTGTCTACAAGTTGTTAAATTGTAGAACATTGAAAGAGACTCTCTCAATTAATATTAAATTCCATGAATACAAATTCTTAAAGTTCTTTATTTCTTAAGAATTCAAGTATATTGTAGTAAATTTGTCTATTACTAATAATACAATCTACGATCACATTGTTATTGATGCACTAATTGATTACTCTTTTGGTAATAAGATGATTGATAGTATTGAAACACGTACTAATGAGAATGATAGTATTGAAACAAACACTTGTGAAAATAGAATTGAAATAAGTTCAGAATTAGTAATCAAATAAAACTTTAGTATTTAAAGTTTTAATTAAATTTAAAAGCAATATCCATTTCAAATATCAAGAATCAGTAGTCGAATGATTAAAAAAACTAAGAATTTTTATAATTTCTTTATCAAGGCGAAAAAGATAGTAAACAGCGAATTGAACAATAAAGAGATACTTTTCTCTCAAACGGTAAAACAATTAGTAAAAACTTTAAACGCTATTCATTTGAACGAAAAGAAATCATTTTCTCTGGATGTGTTTAGCGTTCTATTCGAGTTTCTGATCGTTGATAAGGCCTTAAAAAAAAACGCTTTTAATTAGATAAAAGTAATCATTGTTGAATTCGAAATTTTTCAAAAAACAAACACTTATAAGATTATTACGAGAAGGTTACCAAGTGATAGAAAGATCATTTTAAGCAAATGAGTATTGAAAAAGAAATTCAATACTCGTAGCAAATTAACTCGATATAAAACTAGGATTGTTATTAGAGGATTCGAGTAAACTTACAGTATTGATTACTTTGAGACGTTTACCTTTGTTATGAAATATACAATTCTACGGATATTCTTAGTACTTGCTACAGAGTATAATCTAAAGATAGATTATATTGATATAGATTCAGCGTTCTTGAACTTTCCTTTTAAAAAAGAGATTTACATGGAAATTTTTGAGTTCTTTTATGAACTTTATTCTAAACTCAAAAGTAGAGATGTTTATTTTTTGCTCAAAAAATTACTTTATGGACTCAAGCAAGTTTTTCGAGTATAACTCGATAAAATTAAACAATATTTCGAAAAACTGAAATTTATCGCATTTAAAACTAATTCCAATTTTTTCATAGAAAAAAGAGTTTATATTTTCTTATTTATTGACGATATACTAATCATTGGAAACAAAGTAAATACAAATATTATTAAGATCAAGATCAAAAAGCGTTGAAAAAGTAAAAATCTCAATTTTACTATTGTCTTCGTAGGATTTTAAATCGAGAGAGATCGCGAGAATTACATTCTTATAATTTATTAAGAGATGTATACAAACAAATTATTACTACGGCTCGATTTTAAACATTTGAATCAAACGAATTTACTATTTTCGCAAAGTATAGTTCTACGAAAAAAAAAGAAAGAAAACTGATTAAGTAAAAACGATTTTTATCTCTATAAACAAATCATTAGTACTACGATTTATCTAGTTAATTGCACGAGATTAGATATTAGTTATTACGTTAATTAATTTACTAGATTTATGTCTAATACGTACTTCGAATATTTACGTTTTGCGAAGCAATTTTTTCGATATTTCAATAGAACGAGAACGATAGGAATTACTTACAAAAAAACGTCGATCAAAGGTTATAGTATATTCTTCGACTCTACGTGAGGAATCGAAGACGATTGTAAATCGTTCTTAGGATAAGTAATAATACTGAGAAATGGAACAGTTTTATGGGTAGTACAAAGACAACGAAGTATAGTACAAAGCTCGATAGAAATAGAGATTATAATAGCGAATGAAATCGCAAAAAAAGTAGTTTGATTAAAGAAACTATAATCGGAAATCATTAAAGAATCTCTCAAAGAATTTTTTATTCTATATTGCGACAATTTTTTTGCGATCGATTTTAGTACGAATACAAAATTCTCGAATAAATTTAAGTATATTGAAATTCAATACTTCTATATAAAGAACGATATAATTACTAAAAACAGATTAAAAGTAAAATCAGTTTTAAGAAATGATCAAGTCGCAAATATTCTTACGAAACAATTATTTTACGATCGGTTTACGATTTACAAAACTATAATGGGTTTGAATGAGAACTGGTTTAATATAGAGAAAATTGTGACGCTGTTTACGGATTCTAAGGATTAGAACAATAGTAGTAAGAGGACGAGCTGGGACAAGACGAAGGCTCTTTTGGGCAGATTTGGAGCATTCTTTGGCTGTGAAATAGAAGCTGGAAATGCTTTATTTAAGATCGAATTTTTACAGAGAGAGTAAATCCTTTTTAATTCTCTATAAACTCTTTTACGAAGCAGTTGAGACTAGCGCCACAGAGTTTAATGAGGTTTTTTACGACGATTCGATGCTGCAATTGATAAGAGATAAGGGACGATAGATCACAATGATGGTTGGTACGATAGTCACGTGAAAACATTGATTATTTATATTACTTTGGACATTGGAATGGATATATCTCTACAGTGCTTCTTAGCAAGGGGCGTGTTAGATTTTCGAGTGGTTTTAGTGCTGAGTAAGCACTGCAATGGATATAATGTCCCCGCACCTAGCTAGATCTTTAAAATCAGACCATCAAGTCCATCGAATATATCACTCAAATTGACACTTGGCGTGCTCGCTACCTCCGCCTTGTGGGCTTCCTTGTCCTTTTAGCCATAGTGTTATTTGTATTTGGTCTAATCTCGTTCTTCACTGGTATACTTTCCAGAGTCTCCACCTTCTCCGGTTCAACGGCTCGGCTCAAATGGATCGGTAGCCTCCCTCCGTGGTTGCTCTCCTTCATACAAGGTACTCTCCCACCTGTCATCCAAGTGATCGTTCTCAGCGGGCCACTTCCGACTCTCCTTCGCCTCCTGACGAACAGGACCGGAGGTGCAACAACTGGTCAGGAAGGGGAGTGCTCACTTCAACTATGGTACTACTTCTTTCTCATCTTCGAACTCTTCATTATACCCACCATCTCCTCCGGCCTTACCAGCATCGTTGGAGAACTTATTCGCACTCCAACATCTGTGCCAAATATCCTTTCTACGAATCTGCCCACGGCCGCCAACTACTACTTCTCGTTCTTGATCTTGCAGGCACTGTCTTTAAGTGCAACTTCAATTTTGCAGACTATTCGACTATTTAAATTCTATGTCATTGGCCATGTCAATACGCCTGACTCCGTGTTCGAGAAATTGAGCTGGACAAATTTAACCCGCATTGGAAGTAACATTCCATGGTATACTACCTTTGCAGTTATCGGTACGTAACAAATAATCCACGAGGACCGCTTTTGCCCTAACCTCAGGTTAGGACTTGTTTATTCTACCATCGCTCCCCCGATGTTGCTATTTATGCTTATCACATTCGGCCTCTTTTGGGTAGTGATCAAGAACAACTTGCTTTACTGCGTACGAACCGGCACCGTTGACGGAGGTGGACTGTTCTTTCCCAGCGCTATCAATCAGCTGTTTACTGGCCTCTACTTCATGGGATTCTGCCTCATTGGTCTATTCTTCTTGGTTCATGATACTCAGGGCCACATCGCGTGTGCTGTGCAGGGCATCATAATGGCGGTGGTCCTTGTCTTCACCATCTTGTATCAGATATGGCTAGATGTCCATCTCCCTCCCTTGTTCAAGTACGCCCCTATCCGATTGGAGGTTGAGGCCAAGGCTTTACTAGCAGACTACCAAGAAAAACGCGAAACTGGCAGCCGCGGGACCCAGGAAGCCTCAGAAACTGCCAAACTTGATGCCCGAGGTGCAGAAAAGGACCCTTTGGATCTATCAAGCAACGTTGCATCTCCCGTCCAGGGTAGCGAGACGGTTCATATGTCTGATACGAGCAGGCCACCCTTTTGGCAGAGACAATAATCACATCGATCCCAGGATATCCAAGCCAGTGTGGGCCACAATATGGCAATATATTTTATTTATTATAATAAATAAATATGATATGACGAAGTCATATCGTGATAAATATGATATGATCCAGCTTCATATTGCCAATATTAAATGAAATTGGCATATTTTTCATATTGTTTATATTAGGTGGAAAAGAGATTAAAAGCTCGAAAGTCCTTTTTGGCGCTAAAATCACTATTTTTGACCGTCGGAATCGTCTTAGAATTGAGATTATTTAGGCTATAAAGTGTTTAAAATCGTGGTTAAATATTATAGAGGCCCTCGACGACGATATTGAAGATATAGAGGATATAGCAAAGGAACTTTTAGAGCGAGAGGGCGACGGTGAGATCGATTTAACAATTATTAGCTGAATTGAGCACTTTTCAACGTTTATATCGTTATATTGGCAATATATTACCTAATAAATATGATATGGCAGTCCTATTATATTAGATACGATATGAATAACTTCATATCGCGATAATAACTCGAGACTCTATATTACCCAATATATATTTCTTCATATTATGGCCAACACTGATCCAAGCTCAACAGCGCGAAGATGCCAAATCCGCCGAGCGCATCCTCGCCCGCGTCAACCGCCCACTCGACGAAGCCCGTCTCGCACATCTCGAAAAGAAACTAGCCCGGACCCAAGCAGCTGGTACCGGCAGTACTCTCCTCCCACGACGCAAAGACATCGAAGCACAAATGCTCGACGACCCAATTTTAAAGATCATCATGCAGCAGAACGATGAATTAGAGAACCTCGATCCTGAGGAACGCGATATGTTGATTTCGGTCGCGTTCATGCATCCCACATTACGGATGACGAGGCCGAGCGTTTAGATTCCTAGGGATGGGTTGGGGGTTAGTGATAATGAGGTTCGGAGGACGAGAGAGTTAAGTGGGGATGTGGTGATTGATAATAGGGGGGCATATTTTGATCGGAGGTTGAAGGTGCAGGTTGATAAACCGCCGCCGGATATGTCTGAGTTTGCGATTATTATGACGGGGCTATAGTTGCGAGTATAGGGTCACCGTCTCGTGAGAATCAAATAGATTCGAAAACTACACAGAGGATCACGGGGAAGCGTTTCTATTGAGGATGATATTTAGACCTTCAATAGCTCTTCCCTCCTACGTATTGACTGAAGTCGAAAAAACGACCTTGTGACAAGTTTAGATGGGCCGCCATGCCAAACAGAGCTCTTCGTATTGCCGATAGAGGACGAGTTGCAGAGGAAGATAGGCATCCGCGAGGATGACGTGAAAGAGAAGGGAAAAGGCGACATTGAGGAAGTAGGAACAAATGAGGCTGGTAGGCTGCAGTTCTCCAATGTTACACAAGGAAGCTACATCAAAAAAATCAAAGGAGGAGCCACTTCTCATCTCTTGCCAGCAACGATAGCACGCAAACGAAACAGCTAAAGCTTAGAATACAATAAACCAAGAAGCGCGTAGCATGAACAAGGCCGAAGTATGCTGCGTCAAACACGCGATAGACAAAATATCTATCTTTGAGAAATAAATGGCATATGAGTCTCGCTGCATTGAAGCCTGACCTTTTCCCCAGAATAAGCACTTGCAAATCTCGTGGAGAAGTATGACTAGGAATGGATAACCTTTCCAAACCTGGCGGGTACGTTATCACGTGCCGGGAACCTCTCTTCCACTCACATCGTGATATCGCGTGAACCTTCTCCTCTCAACACCACCATCACGTCTCCTGCATTCTGCATTACCTCTGATATATTGCTGCGCGTTCCCTTGCCTTGCCTTGCCAAGCCCATCAATTTCCGCGGCACTCCAACGACAGTTGTTCATGTGCCCTCAGGCTCAATGCGATGTCGGCACCACCGTGCTCTCTCGGTCAGCATCGGGTTCAATTCGCTCCATGCTGGAATGGTTCAAACACCGACCACTGGAGAGCGGGGGACACCAACAGCTTTATCCCAGACGATCACCACCAGACGAGCAACCAGTCAGGCTTCTCGATGCACAGAGGCGCTCAGTGGGATGCAACCTATTCTCACTTGCAGCAAGAGAAGGCGGTGGAAGCATGGTCGAGCAGGTTTGTGTTCCATGGCCAATCGGGGGTGATTGCAGTGGAACGATAACGGACCCGCTACACACACAAGCGGATGGCGAAGGGCGCGCTCGTCAATCTTTTTGACAAGCGTGCACTGGCCATCTCTGGATGACTGGGCTGCACCCCGACCTCATCGAGGGGCAGGGTCACGTATATTGAGCATCGGTCAGCGAAAACTGCTTCGTCCTTCACGCCTTTTCTTTGATTTCTCCCCATCTACCAAGGAGTGCATCCCACTATCACTCCCACATTTGGCTTTTGCCATCCGTCTCACTGTGTTTTGGCCATCCGGTCTTATCACTCATCCTAGGTACGTTCCAGCGCCCTTGAATGTCCACCATTGAAGAGGAGGAAATGGACGAATTCTTCAACTTCGACGCGGCTGCCCATCCATTGGCCCAGCATGACTTTGACTTCAGTAATCTCGAATCCGGCCCCTATGATATCGATCTAGCTTTCAATCAGCCCGAGCACGATGAGGACTCCTTCACGGCTCTTCAACACTTCTCAGCCCCGGACCAGAACATGTCTTTCGGCCTTCATGATCCAATCCCAGGTACCACCGCCATGGGTCCAGATGACTTTACCGACTTCCAAAGGTGGATCGAGGGTAGCTACGTACCCACCAAGCCCTGCGCCTACTGTGCTCGCCTGCGTCTTCACTGCAAAATCATTAATGAAGGTATCCGGAAGGGCTCATGTACATCCTGTGTTGCGCTGGCACGCACGTGCAGCTTGACACATCCTAATGTCCTACCGCCAAGTAAAGATGGGCAAGATGTTGATCAAATGGTCGGTGACGTTGCAGAGTGCGAAGGCGACGACTGGTATCAATCGCAACCCCTTGCCGAGCCTTGTGATAACTGTCGTCACTTTGGATTCCGGTGCCAAGTCGTCACCCAGGGTGGACAGACTGGGCAATTGCCGTGTGGCAATTGTGTCTCTGCAGCTGCTCCATGTAGTCTTGTTACTCAATTAGACTTGGGGGATTGGAGCATGGAGGACGCCATCAACCCCGCTGATGTTCCGGAAGCCGGCAATTTATCATCACAACCAAACTCACGACCCAATTCATTCCACCAGAGTAGGTCCGGATCCAACCTGATGTCCCTCAAGTCATCGGATGAAAACATGAATGCTAGTCTTGACAACAACCCGAAAGTTGGTGCAAGATTCTCCCGCGAAGCAATCAAGGTCCTCCGAGACTGGCTGTCGACTCACCACAGCCATCCTTACCCCACGGACGAGGAGAAAGAGAATCTTAGAAGACGCACCGGTCTCAACAAGACACAGATTACCAATTGGCTAGCCAATGCTCGCCGCAGAGGCAAGGTTCGGCCACCACGATCTGTTTCACCCAATGTCGGCAACTTCGCCATGGCGATGGACATCCCTAGGCGAGCTACCCCAGCATTGGAGAACATGGATCCCCTTGAACGATGGAAGCACTCTCCACCTGAAAACGAACCTGCTGCTATCACTGCTATTGCCAAGGCTGTCACATCTTCGACATATTCTTCAGGTCTTGACAGTCCTTATACGGGCTATGGTCACAGCCAGACAGATGATGGATCCCAGCACTCACTCTACAATGTTTCTTCTACTAGCAGTTTAGGCACTTCTCACTCCAGCGGTAATTCTTTTGCTTCCGCCTTCTCGCACAAATCTCGAGGCTCTTTCGGATCTTTTGGTTCGTTTGGGCAGCGAGGTCGAAGACGTCGTCGTCGACCAGCACCAAAGCCCGTCAAGACTGTCAGCGCCCTGACAACTCCTGTTCGCACGTATCAATGTACTTTCTGCACAGAGACTTTCAAAACCAAACACGATTGGCAGAGGCACGAGAAATCGCTCCATCTGTCGCTCGAGCGGTGGGTGTGTTGTCCAAGCGGCCCTCAACAATACTATATCGACTATGGCCACAACAGATGCGTGTTCTGTGGTCTCCCGAATCCGCCCGAAGATCACGCCGAGATCCACAACTACTCCAGTTGCGTGGAACGATCCTTGGAAGAGAGGACTTTCTACCGGAAAGACCACCTCCGCCAGCATTTGAACCTAGTCCACGACGTCAAATTTCAAAGCTTCTCAATGGAGACATGGAAAGTGGTTACACCGGAAATTCGTTCACGATGTGGTTTCTGTGGTATCGTCTTGGATACCTGGAGCATTCGAACTGATCATCTTGCGGAGCACTTCAAAGGCGGGAAATCTATGGCTGACTGGAAGGGAGACTGGGGTTTCGAACCTGAGATTTTGGACATCATTGAGAACGGAATGCCGCCGTATCTCATTCACGATGAGCGAAACAGCATGAATCCGTACGAGGCCTCGAAGGAGTCTGCAGAGGATGAAAAGACATTAGAAGATCTAGTCAAGATCGGACTGGTGGAATACATTCACGACCTGGTCATTAAAGGTGGTGTTCCGACCGACGCTGATTTGCTTCGGGAAGCTCGCTCCATCATTCGCAGAGCAGATCAATTTCATATTGGAACCAATGTACCACAGGTTTCGTGGTTTCGAGATTTGATCATGCTTCATGGATTTCCAGAGGATGACGCAGAATGCCACGACAAATTCGATCCGTTGTCGTTGCCAGAAAGACTCGACAGAATCACCCAGCTAGCTCCCCACGACACGACAAATCTACACACCATCGGCTGTCCCAAGGAACGAGCGTTGATGGCATTTGTAAAGTCTAAGCAGATGCTTGGACTAACAGCAACCGATCGCGAGCTGCAAGTGGAATGCACCAAGATCTTGGAAGACGTTGAAGCGACCTCGAATATCAGGGCCAAGGGTGCTGTTGGCTGGTTCAAGTACCTTGTCAGCTCGGAGACGTGCTGGCTCCGAGATTTCAGAAGACGAGCGAATCTGCCGCGAAGCTCTGAAATGGCGATGGAGCATATTCGATCGAAAGACGACAAGAGCATTGACTATAGCATACATAACTTTGCTCGTCTCGAACACGAGCTGAGAGATTGGTGTCGGTTCCAGCTTGCTCTTGGTAACAAGCCAAGTGACAGCGACATTCAGAGACAAGCTCGGTTGACCGTGTACAAGAATGACGATCCATGGAATCAAACTGCAGCTGACGACCCAGTAACGTTGCACTTGTTCAAGCGACAGAATGGACTGGCACCGAAAGACGAAAATGGAGTAAGTGGCATGGACTTACCTACTCTTTCCGAGGCGAGTGAGTCGGGTATAAACGCCCCATCTCCAAAGACCATCAACTGTCATTGGGATCTGGAGCAAATTGCCATTGGCTTCTCATCTGCCAAAAATAGTGGCCAGAACAGTGGTCGAAACAGCGCAACAGGAACTTTCTCACCGGTTGACCAGCCACTCATGGCTCTCGTCCAGAATCAGCCTTCGACAAACACGAACCCAGTACAGCCCCTCAAATACTTTCTCAACGATGCAAATTGTTATGGGCGACTTGTCCGCGAGCTCACTCGCTTTGTGACTTCGTGCATGTCTCCTAACAATCCGATGCAACATGTGAGTAATAATCCCCTCCCGAGCGATTTGGTACTAATACTATGTAGGTTCCAACAGATGCTGAACTCCAAAACCAAGCCCGATGGGTCATCTATGACGACGACGACCCATGGAATCAGACTGCAGCGGACAACGCGGAATGGATGATCCGTTTCAAACGAGACGTTGGTCTTGCTCCCGCAGAAGAAGGTCCCGGTCTTCCTCTCAACGTTGGATCCTGGAGACCTGCCATGGGAGGATCTGGTTTCTCGCCTCCTTACCTTTGCCCTACAACCGATCCATCTGCGGCATTTGTGGAAGATGTACCAGTTATGATCAAGCACAAGACATACAACATCAAGGCGACCACGGCGCAGAAGTTCATGAAGAGTGTGTCGCAACGATACACAAAGCCAGCTACTATTTTCTGCTCACGAGAGATGGAAAGTGGTTTGACCGACTTTGTGAAGACCGAGATGGCCAAAGGAGTTGTTCCAAATGATGAAGCTCTCCGAGCCAAGGCCAGAGAAATCCTCGGAGTGGACCGCACTGGTGCAGACGAAGCAATCCTGCTCCAGAAGTTCAAGGCCATGGTTGGTATCTCCAGTAACGCATCTCCACTCGCCAGCTCTCTCCCGACCGTCGACGATGCTCTACTCGCTGAGTTTGATGAAGAGATCGGGAACATGGACCTCGGTGGGATCGAGATACCAGGATCAGTGAGCCCCATTCTCGACACCATTCCATCAGAGGTAGCAGCTATCGCTCCTTCTCCCCGATTACACTCACCCACACATCAACGCTCTCCGTCCCAAACCTTACCTACCTCTCAAAAACACTCCCCAAGCAAGGGTCCCGGCCTCGCTCAAGACTACGCAGAACTCTATCGAGTCCACGCTGCAACCGCAAGTCCACTTCGAAGACGCGCTAGCACGAAAATGGCTTCTCAATCAGGATTCCAATTCAGCCAGCCAACCCAAAGCGGAAGCCAAACCAGTCCGCTAGGTATTTCTCCTCCTACCACTACATCTGCCGTCTCATTCCCCGAAGATGAGAACCTGCTCTGATTCACGTTCTCTCAAAAGTACTTGTGCAAACCTACTCTGACGACACGGAACCATTCTTCGAGATCGAGAAAGAACAGGAGCTCTGCGACGAGGAGTTAGTGAGGGAATTTGAAGCTGAGGAGAAGGAGAGGGGGTTATTGAGTGAAGAGGAGATTGCGAGGGGGAGTAGTAGGATGATTGCGAGGCTTATGCAGAGAAAGTGGGAGAGGGAGGGGAATAAGGAGGTAGTTATGGCGAGTGGGAGGGTGACGCAGATGCCTGGGTGTGGGAATGTTTATTTTAGTGATGCTGATAAGGAGGCTTGGAAGAGGTTGGATAGGTTGGAAGAGGAGACTTGGGAGAAGTTGGCAAGGTTGGGGGAAGTGTCTGTTGATGGCAGTGATGAGGATATTGAGTAGTTGTAGGACTTTGAATTTCGGTGTTAGGTGGGATATTAAAATGGTTGGTGTTTTTGATAGACAGATCGATCGTCTTGTCTAGGTTTTGGATTGAGGGGATCTTCAACATTCGCGTATAGACAGAAATCTAAAGTAATATTTCAACAAAGCCACCTAACTCTCTAATATCACGGTGTCCCAATATCTCCTCTAGTATTGACCGAATCACGTGCAGTATCCGTCACGAGGCCGTGTACGTACCGTACTTTCCTTCGGCGGATGCGTTCCCGATTTTCCGTACGCAGTTATACTCGCAGTAAATACACCTCAAGTCTCGAGCATGGAACGTACCCTATCAGAACCAAAGGCATCCATACGCATAGGTAGCTTGCTATCCAGCCCCGACTTCCCCGAGCGCGAGCCTCATCCCACTCTCGATTGGGTAATTGCAAAGTGTTCTTGTCTCGTCAACATAAAACACATATAAAACCTCGAGCACTCAGCCATTCGTCATTTACATCTCAATTCTTTCCAGATTACATCTTCAATAGCTTTCAAACTCATCATATTCTCTTAGAAACTTCAAAAATACCCCGCACTTACCCCTCAACTTCTCCCATCGAAACACCTGCCAACCTACATTCGCAACTCGTTTTCGCCATGGCATCCCAACCTTTTCAAATCTTCCCACCCTCCTCAGCCGCAGCCCCAGCAGTGAACAGTACGAGCTTCACCATCTCACCACCTATCACTGGGCCCACAGACGTCTGGAGGAAACCTTCCAACCCTGTTGCTGGGAATGAGAAGGAGGTTCGAACTTTCAATACGCCTATTATTTATAAGAAGGTATATCAACGTCTCTTTCGACAATAGGTTTTGAGTGAGAGAACAGAGTTTTGAAGGGAATAGATGCTGATGAGATAAAGTAGGTGCCGTTGGCAAAGTTCAAGAGGGTTAAAGTCACGGTGAAGGCGAAGTGGGAGAGGTTATACGACCAAGGAGGTATTGTTTTGATTCTGCCTGGCGTAGGAGGTGAAGTGAAAGAGGAGGAATTAAAATGGGTGAAAGCCGGCATCGAGTTCTACATGAACGAACCGTTCGTCGGTCACGTCGCCTGCGAGAAATGGGCCGACTGGTCCCTAACCCAAGCCGGAATCACCGCAGACAAATCCATCACGATCGAGATGGAGAAAGATCCCAAAGCAGGAACGCTTTGGGTTTATACGATTGGGGAGAAGGGAGAGAGGTATCCGATTAGAGAAGTTACATGGTTCTTCGGGGACGAGAATTTGGGTGAGGAAGGGGAGAAAGATGTTTGGGTTGGTGCCTATGCTGCTACGCCGATTATGGAGGGGAGGGAGAGCGAGAAGGATGGGTTGGTTGTTGGGTTTGAGGGGTGGGAGTTGGATGTTGAAGCTTGAGTATGTATTTAGAGAGAAGTGCACGAGCATGCATGCCTATATTCACTCGGAGCCTCGCCGCATCACGCCCAAACGGCTTGGCTTTCCCAAGATCCCCAGGTTTTCTTGTGACGGCCTCCTTCTTCTCAATCCCGGCTTGAAGTTTTGCTATAGTAGCTTCTAGCCTCGATACATTTTCAAGGGCCATCTTCTGCTTAAAGGAGTCCCATGTGCCGAAAGTCTCCTTCAATTTCTTCTCCTTTTCAAGCTGTTCTTCTTACTGTATTAGTCGATCGAAGCGACGCTTTGCGTCGTCTAGGATTCTTCGTTGTTTATTCCGGAGCTGATTTAGATAACTGAGTAGTTGTAAGATTATAATAAGTCCACTAGTTGTAGCTCATTTGAAATGATTTGTATGTATCGGCGTCTAGCTTCCGCGCAAACAATATTCAACGAGCGAATTTCTAGCACCAAGTTTCGTTAAGAAAGCAAGGAGGCTGTGCCCCGATCCATCCAACGAGGTAGACGACTTTGTAGTCTGTCTTTGCTTCCCTGCGGGCATTCATGTTGTTCATTATTTGTTGCATTCTCGTTTGATGATCAAGTCTTGTAGAGGGAAGCATGGTAAAAACTGTGACAATAAGTTGACGATCGAGCAATGTGTAAATAAGCATTCGCACGCATGAAACCGTGAGATAATCAAGTGTTGGACGTGAATGAACACTTGAATAACTCCTCGAAAGTGTATGAATTTGAAATAGCACGAAGGACGTTAGACGATTCACGATCTATCAAGGAAATTTAGAAAGGAAGAAATATGTAAAACCTACGATACATTACATTCAAGCTATACTCTACTTGACAAGCGGTCCGAATCCGTACCTGCAAACCTTATTGATACCTATCCGGCCAGTAGTCAGTGGTAGGTTAGAGTAAACCATGTTGCTTCAACCACTCCAAGTAGATGCGTTGGACCTCTGCTTCTTGATCCTATCTTCTCTCCAATTGCTCCCTGGCCAACTCACGCGTCTTTCCCCTTAACTGATCTTCCAGCCGACTCCGCTCCACCTCTGACCTCCGATATTTCTTTCTTTATTTCAGTTGCCAAACGTTCACTCTCACGCTGCCCTCGTTTCTCTGCGCTTATTGCCTCCTTGTGAGGTTTCTTCTTGGTTCAGTATCGCGGCCTCATTTTGGAGTTGAGCAACTTGAAGTTAGGCCTCGAAGCTGGTCTTTGCTGAATTGTAGAGGGCGAGCTGGTCTGACAATGTTTCTGGATTCCTTGTGGAAGAGCTTCTGGTTTGGTCGGATGGATATTGGAGGATGCGCTTAGCAAGAAGAGTCTCATATTGGTGCTTGGCTTGGGAGAAGAGAGCATCGGTTTCTGCTTGAGTAAATGTCCCAATAAGCGAGGCTGAATGTTTTGCTACAAGGAAGGCGGCTAGAAAGCCGGCTTGGTATTCCGGAGATGCTTCCATTTCTAGTGTATCTTAGACTTGAGGAGATATGTTCTTTAAATTAGAGAGAATGGGTGATGGGAAATTGATATAAGTCTTGTGAAGGAGTGGGTGATTGAGAACTCAGTCATATATGTAAGCATGTCGAGAAGCTCACCCGTGAGTTGAATGCACTAGTTGGTATGTGAATGACTTTCCGCCTTCACATAATCATCCGTGCAAGAATCGCTCCATTGCAAGAACGAGCTGTACATTAGAAAGCTAGGCATTAAGAAGGATACAACATTGGTCCTACAGTACTAAGCTATATGTTCCCGTGATTTGCTGTTTTTACACTAAAACTCGCCTTATTCCACGCTGCGCATCACAACAACCGCCTTTTAAAAATGCACAAGAATTAAAATCCCAAGTATTTCGAACAATTCTAATTAAATTGCTTCCTCGGATTGTATTTCATTTAATGTCTTAATAGAAAAGTGGAGTGTTAAACTCAAAGGATGCAATATTTAAGCGATTTTGTTAGCGAATTGCATCATTTTACTCAACCTCTTATTACCAGCTCAGAATTTACCGAGAAACCTCTCGCTACTTTATTAAAAATCGGAAGAAATACGCGCAATGCTCTAATTAAAAGATCCCACGACTCAGATATCTGGTAATTAGGTGGAGATGTGGGTAAACTTTGAAGTGTTACTTGTAACTTTTGGTGGTAAAACAGCAAATCACGGGAACTTAACCGAGGTGACTGTA
>MU119593.1:28454-40681 GCA_014904845.1 Acephala macrosclerotiorum | reverse complement strand
TTATGGAAGAGAGAGGGATCATTCCAATCTTTTGGCCACCATTTTCTCCAGATCTCTCACCAATTGAGACTATGTGGGACAGAATGAAGGACATATTGGCTTTGCTTGATCCAGAAGTCCATAGGAACTACCACAAGCTTAAAGCAGCTGTTCTGGAGGCTTGGAATGATATAACAGATGCAGAAGTTAAGGACATGATTCACACAATGCCTGCACGCTGTAAAGCAGTGATTGAGGCCAATGGTTGGTACACAGAGTTCTGAATAACCTCATTATCCATTGCATTCTATTGTGGAGTGATTGTAAAAGCGGCGTTATTGTGGCAATTCTCGGTGCGCTAACAATTAAAAGGCCCTGTACGTAGTATATATACCCGAGCCGAGGACGAAAGGGGGAATCAACTCTTCGGGTGAAAACACCATTTTGGGATGTGCAGATGGCGATCTTGCGGGATGGAGTTCGTGGCTGATAACTAGGTCTGGGAGAGTCGATGGGAGTCGAGATGAGACGATCAGACGCAGGTTCGGGCGCGAATGCGGCGTCGTACCTGAATGGCCCTGAAATGCACAGAAATTTGAGGATATGGATAGAAGAAAAGAAAGATCTTGATCTGAACGATGGATCTCGGATAAACACTATCGCTGTGGTTTCTGAGAAGTTCTTCTTGATACTGTGGGTACGGCTTCACTTATCATCAACTCCACAACTGCAAGTGCATCCAGATTCCAAGTCGTCAAATCAACTCAATCGCAATCCTCCCCTTCTTATTCGTCAATTCGAGTCATGGATTCCCCAGAATGTTTCCTCGGCACGTGTCAGCTGATAGCACGTGTCAGCTGATACCTCATCAATGAGGAAGGTCCGAAGTTTCTCGCCAAGCACCACACACGCCTTCACTCCACCACCACCACACAAACACGCCTCCATCAGCAAAAACAGCGATTCTCAGCGACATCAAAATCTCCTTTTCCATTACCAATCCCCCAGTCAAGCAATCGGCTATTCAAGCCTCTATTCGGTTTCTGGCGGCCACTATCCCGCACTCCCCATGCAATGCATTCCTTCCCCGCACCTTGACATCTGCACCCCGTCACACCCCGTCTTTCGCTCCTCGCTGTTCTATCTCTATCATTTTCCTCTCTTCCCAAAAGCAGGTATTTCGCCGACGCTCTTCCAAGAAAAAGAGACACACGATCAATCATGTTCGGGAGAGCGGCATCACTATTTCCCTATCTCGGTCTAATTCACACCTAGTGGGGCCCATCACGAAAAAAAACCATCAACCACGCTTCTGGGCACCGCATCGCGCGGGGAAATGCCCGCCTGGAACAGCTGGTAGGGTTCTCTTTAACCGTTGACATACTTCTACTCTGCTAGGATCGGGTATATAACCAGACGAGTGTCTCCCCTGCCAGCTAACTTGTGTTCTGTGGATTGTGTGTGCGATTCAATTCCCCCATTCTATATCCTGAGATTCTACTGAGGGACGGCATTGCCGTTGTGCGACTTAGGTACTCTCGACCTCGACGCCTACCTCCTTCACTTACCCACCTCTTTCCTCACCTTACCTCACCTATTCTCCAACCCTCGAACAACAAACAGATACCTCCTGTCCTCCTCGACGACGAGGAACAACCGCAACCATGGCCACCAAAACCGACGAGATCGGCGCCTCCACCCCTCAACCACAACCACACCACGAAGCACCACTACATTTCCCTGCCAAAGACGACCTCGCGCACACGAAGAGCATGAACGAAGTCATACACAATGCGAAGAACGCGACGGACAAGGAGCATAAGATGACGTTGATGCAGGGGATTAGGTTGTATCCCAAGGCCGTGGCGTGGAGTCTGTTGATTAGTACTTGTATTTGTATGGAGGGGTATGATGTTTGTTTGTTGAGTAATTTTTGTGAGTATACCTTTTCTGCGGATCAATTGACGGTGGTGAGGAGGAGGTGGTTGAGAGGAAAGAGAGGCGTGGGGCATGGGATGAGAAGAGAGAATTGAGCTGATTGTGGTCAAATAGATGCCTTCCCGCAATTCAACAAGAAATACGGAGAAATGCTCCCAGACGGAAGCTACCAAGTCCCAGCAAGATGGCAAGCCGGTCTCAGCAACGTACGAACGACCCTCCCCACGCTTTCACCTGAACTTTGTTAACAAGAGAATAGGGAGCCTACGTGGGTGAAATCATCGGCCTCTTCATCAACGGCTTCGTCTCCGAACGCTTTGGGTACCGCTACACCGTAATGACCTGCCTTACCCTAATAATCGCCTTTACAGCCATCTTCTTTACCGCCCAGTCTGTCATCGATCTCCAAGTCGCTGAAATCCTCTGTGGTATCCCCTGGGGAGTTTTCCAAACCCTCACAATCACATATGCCAGCGAAGTTTGTCCAGTGGCGTTGAGAGGGTATTTGACGACTTATGTTAATTTTTGTTGGGGTTTGGGACAGGTGATTGGGATTGGGGTTATTAAGAGTCAGTTGGGACGCACGGATGAGTGGGCGTATAAGATTCCGTATGCGTTGCAGTGGATGTGGCCTGTTCCGCTTCTGATTGGGGTCCTGCTTGCGCCAGAGAGTCCTTGGTGGTTGGTACGCAAGGGGAGGATTGAGGATGCGAAGAAGGCTCTTCTTCGTCTTACTAGTCTCAACCGAGAAACGGACTTCGATGCCGATGAGACAATTGCTATGATGGTTCATACCACCGCGCTCGAAGAAAATGTCAGTCCTTTACTCCCTTTCCTCTCATCCTTTCCTCTCATACTAACATATACCCCCCAGATCACAAAAGGAGCAACCTACCTCGACTGCTTCCGTGGCACCGACCGCCGCCGCACCGAAATAGTTTGCATGGTCTGGGCCATCCAAAACCTGTCCGGAAACTCCTTCTCAGGCTACAGCAGCTACTTCCTTGAACAAGCCGGTCTCCCCACCTCCACATCCTACGACTTCGCCCTCGGCCAATACGGAATCAACATGGCCGGTGTCTTCGGCGCCTGGTTCCTCATGTCCCTCGGTTTTGGTCGTCGTTCTCTCTACCTCTATGGTCTTTGTGGACTTTGTACGATGTTGTTTATATTGGGATTCTTGGGGTTGGTGCCGCATGCGCATAAGAAGGAAGCGAGTTTGGCGACGGGGAGTATCATGTTGATTTGGGCTATGTTCTACCAACTTTCTGTCGGCACCGTCTGTTACTCTTTGGTAGCAGAACTCTCAACCCGTCGTCTGCAGATTAAGACCGTGGTCCTGGGGAGGAATGTATACAACATCGTTGGGATAATCTGCTCGGTCCTTACTCCTTACATGTTGAATCCCGGACAGTGGAATTGGGCGAACTATACGGGGTTTTTCTGGGGCGGGATCTGTTTTTGTTGTATTGTGTACACGTACTTCCGTGTACCCGAACCACAAGGCAGGAGTTTCGCGGAGTTGGATCTTTTGTTCGAGCGAGGGGTTTCAGCACGGAAATTTTCATCCACTGACGTGGATGTCTTCGACACGGAGATTAATGAGGGGATTGTGGGGAGGTATGAGGAGAAGTTGGAGGTTAGTCATCTGGAGGAGCAGGTTGGAGGGAGAGAGAAGAGCTGAGTTGGGTTGGAGTGAAGTCCGAGTGGAGTTTTGACTCCAGCTCAACTCGAGTGAGTTGAGTGAGAATGGTTGGCTGATTGTCTTTGGATATAGGGACAGTATTTGGTTACAGGCACGACAGCTGGTTGAGAGTTGAGATGTGCTCGGGTAACAAGCGCTGCTATTTTGGATATATTCTGCATATTCTTCATTATTGTTCATGATTCTTGACGATATACGACCGATGAGGAATTGGTGTTTTGGTGCTAGGAGCAGAATATTGGAATGGAAATGAAAGGGGTGTTGGGAGCTGTGAAGGGGAGAATGTCAACGGCGCTCACGGCGCCAAGCTCAAGAGGCAATCGACATTTCAGCACATGGGGAGGAGCAGGACATGAATCATTGAAGGAGGGGCTCAGACGTATCTATCAGTGGACGACTAAATGAATTGAACATGACCAAAGCCCTTTTGTCCTCTTCGCCAAGTTAGTAATGTTCTCGTCTTAATTCGAGAAGTACACCACGCAAGCCACTTCCGCGAAGAAGGAATCATGACTGCCTTCTTAGTCTCTGTTGCACTTCGCACCTCGTATTACCTAAAATGAGATAGGTTGTGCCATCGCACTAGGTGAATGCCCCTGACGGGTCTCATCACGTGATATACCTCGGACTACCCTGCTATAATGCGGCCTCTCAGCCCACGAAGCATCTTGTTGCATTACTCCATCAGATATAAGAATTCGCGAGGACTTCCTTTTTATTTTTTCACGAGACAATTAGCTATCTGTCTCAGCCATGTGATTTGAGCATATATACTAGTTCAAATACAGTAAAGGCGGAAAGACTTTGAAACTTCCCCGTCGCGTCGAATTTGTTTTCCTCCTTCACCACCAAACGCGTGCATTACGACACACTTTCTGCTCTTGCCTTCTCATCGGCCTCATATAAAACACGTCTGAATAATGTTATTGTTGATCACAATCGAACACTGTCCTTCAAGTCCCTTAGTACGCCACTAACCGTCGAATTTCCCAATCAAACACGAATGTCTCTCCGCTGCAGACGCCTTCCATGCAAGGCAGTTGTATCCTTCCGTTTTGAAATTTATCTCAGATCGATTTCCCTATACTTCTCCCTTTCGGGCGATAAAACGAATGCCAAAGAATGAGGCTGTTTGAATTTTCACGATTGTTTATGGTTAATGACCCTTTATGATTGTCATCACGACTCGAGGGATGACAGCCACCAATTTGGAAAATATTCCTACTTACGTATTCCCCGTCACGATCAAGAGCTTTCATGCGGCTCTGACTACGATGCCGAGTGGCGACATCGAATCTCGACGTCACGGCCCCCCTTAAAAAGTTTCTTTTTCTCCCTATCACTTCTCGGATCAGAAAACAAAATCTCTGCCTTCCAAATCAAACATATCGGTCTCGCTGCGCTAGTGTCCGATAAATTGAGACTCGATATTCATCTGTTATAATGGCGATCCCTTGTTCTCATTCTCCCCTTCCTCTGGTTTTCCCACCTCCGCACTCTCTTTTCATTCCATTCAACTGTCTAATTGATTGTACGTAGAATCACTCTACGTGCTCAATTATCGTCCGCTCATTATGCGTTTCTTCTCCGTTGCTACTGTGTTCCTCGCGAGCTCCGTTCTCGCTCACGATGTCGAGAAGCGTGGTGAGATATCTTTTTTCCTTTCCCCCCACAACCACGATTTCGACTAGATGCTAACCATTAATCTCAAACAGATGCCGACGTCGTCACGGTTCCCATCTACGTCACCAGCATCGTAACCGTCGCCGGCGTAGCCTCAGCCGTCATCTACACCGAACAAAGCACCGTAACCCACTACGTAACCAAATCCCACAAAGGCTACTCGTCGCGCTCGATCTCCATGCCACCCCTAAAAACCTACTCTAAGCTACGCAAGCCGAAGCCAACGAAGACTCCCAAAGTCCATCACTCCAAACACGCTCGAGGTCTCGAGGAGAGGGATCAAACGATCATAGTTCACGTGACGGTTCAGGACGTCGAGACGGTTAAGCCGGTTCATACGGAATACGTGAAGAGTACGGTGGTGCTGAAGGAGACGAAGCATGAGAAGCATGGTCATGCTAAGGTTACGGGGTTACCGCCTTTGGCGACGTTTAAGAAGGCGAGGAAGCATCATCCTAAGCCGACTCCAACGGCGATTGTGCAGAAGGAGAAGAGGAGTTTTGGGGCTGGGTGGTTTGCTTAGATTGCTGAAGGGGCTGGTGTGTAATCAGAACGAGGAATAGGAGAAGGGAGGGAGGATTTTGAGGTGGATAGGGTGATGTAAGGTGGAGGGTGTAGGGGAGAGGGAGGGTAATGTTTCTTTCGTTGGCGAAGGAGAGAGATGGTTGGCTCCTGGCCAGATGCGTGTTTGTGGTCTCGAGTATATTATTCCCCGACACTCCTTTAACTTTGAATGTATCTTTGCGCTGATTTTGAGAACTCTTGCTGCCCCATGGTATGCCAGCCGAAGTTAGTGCTTCATGATCTCACTCGTTGGCCGCAGTATGCTCCTTGGACATCTCCAAGTCACATCTTCATGCTTGATTGTGTACAATTATCCAGCAGGCGCTTCGACTTTATTGTCTTCTCTTTTCCCTTTTCTTTCTAAGTGGAGCCATATAGCATCATATTTTTCTACGCTCTGCCATTATGATGGCCACCACAAGACTGTTCCTCCCTAACCAATTGTCGTATCAATGACTTCCTCTCGCCCTTTTATGAAGTCTATATCTCTAATATCCTCGCATTTTAACCCCACCAACGCCATTACCACGCACCTCGACACACCTTTCGGTATGCCTGACAACAATCGCTCATCTCTTTCCCTTCATCATCAACACTTCCCACATCAGATACCCCACACATACCTCAACCTCTTCATTGACCAGCAACTAGATATGCACTCCACCATTCATGTGCACTCGCCCATTCCAACACTTTTCTACTCTTTATTCGTGGTTTCAACACGCTTCACAATTCTTGACATCGGCTTGCGACATAGCGTATAATGCACTGGTCTGGCTAAGACATTGCTGCGGATGTGAATGCGAGCTGTCCCATCGAACTTTAAGACATCGCGCCGACTAACCTCTTGTATCTTAAGGTACATTGAATATATTGCACGCATTGTTCTCGTTCTCTGTCAATTATTTCGACCCAATTGATCGAAGACTCTAGTAGCTTTTTGCCCGAGTCGTGCTGTTTCTCTCGAAAGGGTTTCATCATGATAGGGCTGATGACCTCAGAATCGGAGATGGGCCCAGGAGAGACTTCATTGTGGCATGCAGAAATCGCCGCATGTGACTCAGTGCAGGAGCTGCGAGACATCGTCATGCAACCCCCGCGCATGAACGCACGATGAATGCAGATGTGGCTGTCGTTGTACTCCCTTTCAGCCTGTCCAATCATCTTCTCTTCTTCGAGACTCGGTCTCAATTGACAGGGAATCTACCAAATAGCGGTTGAAGATTTGATTCTGAGTAAAAACCACGGGCACAGCTTCCTGGCTTTTATCTTTTGCAATTCTTTTTCGAGAACCATTTGCTTCATAGACTGTAGACCGGGTCGGTATCATGAAGCTAGCAATTGCTTCGGGATTGGCGTTAATACTCTCGCTCATGGTGGCAGAGCGTGTTCCCCTCGATTTCAGAATGCCAGCCTGATCGAAATCGGCAAGTCAACTCTGGACCAAAAGGTGGCTCCACAGTGGCAAGTTAGGACCAATTCCAGGCGACAAATTCGGACCAGTACCCGGCAAGAACGAACTTCGACTCAATCAAGCATCAGAAGACAAGCTCAAAGGCCGTTCGAACTAGCTTCCTCGACAGACTTCCACCAACCCCCGAATCCATCAACAACATCGACTCCTCCACCGTTCGAGGTCCAATATCAAACACCGTACTAGAAAGCAACCTCCGCTTCCCCAACATCGATACCTGCAGACCCATGCTCTCCGATGTAGTTCCCCTCTCCGACGAAATCTTCTGCGGCTCGAACCTAAACGGTTGTTCAATCAGCCGCACAATCAGAATGACAGAAAAATACGAAACCAGCAACGGCTGGATGATGGGCGGCACCATCGCGACTGGAGTAGACATATGGTTCGTCTCCATCGAAATATCCTTCACTACTGAATGAAACTGGCAACAGACATGGGCCACAGAGTCCGGAGTTGACACCACATACACATTCGACCTAAAACCTGACTCAATGTGTACACTCAGCAGGGTACGTCGAACTCGACTGCGACGTCTCAAGTGGTCTTTTCTGGTGGGACACCGCAATATCCTGTTCCGTATCCTGGGACAACCCTGGAAGTTATTGTCAAGTC
Organism: Acephala macrosclerotiorum; assembly: GCA_014904845.1. Classification (NCBI taxonomy): domain Eukaryota; kingdom Fungi; phylum Ascomycota; class Leotiomycetes; order Helotiales; family Mollisiaceae; genus Acephala; species Acephala macrosclerotiorum. The sequence continues at coordinate 32,726 of MU119593.1, read as the reverse complement.
GTCCCAGTCGGCGGTCCGCTCACGGCGGTGATCGTCAAGCACCCAATATGAAGTACGGGGATCAATGGTGTGCCTCTATCGTAAAATACGAATTCCTCTCCTACACCGGGTGCGCCGAACTCTGGAAACCGATTTTTGGAGACAAGCCTGAACGTGGGTTTAGTATATGGGGAGAAACAATGATGATACGCCTTAGATTGGTGATTGGTATGGTGCGCCGGCTTTCAGGAACGAGGAGATTTTGATTAGGAGTGATTTTGTGGAGAATCAGGATATTATTAGTAGGCAGAATCTTATTAGGCGTGACGCGGCGAAACCGCCGATTGATTTTGAAAGGATGAGGATTCCGATGGCGGGACTGAATGGGGTTCTTCAGGGGTATATTGCTTGTGTCTGATGGGAGGAGTTTGCTTGAGGGCGAGAGTTTGGTTGAGGAAGAAAGAGACAGATGCTATGAGTTTGAGAATTCGAGAGGAGAGTAAGGAAGGAGGGGGTGATGCGGACTTGGTTTTGCTTCTCTCTAACATTCATTTCCTCGCAGGTGGTATGCAATGGGGATACTATTGTTTCAATACGCGCATCCAACCTCAGCGACGAATATCTCTAGCATATGTCACTACATTAATCGAGCATGAAACCGAATATTCGCAGCTTTGCGGACATCATTTACATGTTGAGAAATTCCTCACACTTCGAACGATGCATTGACTGAAGTTCGTCTTTCCATTGGCAGCTCGGCAGCTTTTCTACCTCATTTTCAAGCCCTGCCTTCTCCTCTTAAATGCGAGCCAGGCAGCTAGCCCAACTACTACCGGACTGCCAACGTACTTCAAGATATTCTTCGCAACAACCCAATTTAACTGTCCTGCAAAACTCCGTCGATGTGAAATAAAAACGTCCCTCTCATTCACCCTCGGAAAGTCCCACTCCGGAATCTCATACCCCAAGAACTCACAAAGAGGAACCCACCCCTGCTTCACATTATATTCCAGCAATCTCTCCTTCGGTACCACTCTCCGGATCTTCGCATTATGCTCCTCATAAAACTTCTTCCCCCTCGTAGGAAACTCATAATACATCCCCTCCGGATTCAAATGAAACAATTCCGTCATCCTCCCAAACGGATCCGGATCTAGAAATTTCCTCCACACCCTCCGCCAAACACTAACATCCCTCTTAATCAGCAACTCCACAAACGGCCATATCGTCGCCATCACACTTTCATGCCACACATCAACATTGTCCCTCACCGTCAAGATGACTTTGGCATCTGGATACGTCTCCAACAACTCATCCGTAAACGTCAAGCATGGATGATCAGAAACAGCCACACAATGACCAAGTAATGCATCCCAATCTTTCTTCGTCCAAGTGCCTTTGCCTTCGAGTTTCCATTCTAGAGCTTGCACCCAGAGTTTACAGTCAGCGGGGTTCTCGTTGACGATTGAGGTGAGGTGGTAGACGTCGAAGATGCCGAGATCGAAGAATGCTTGGCGGAGGGAGGAGGTTCCTGTTCGTGAGAGGCCGAGGACGAGAATTTTCATTGGGACGGTCCTTTGTCACACCTTCAGCTTGGAATAGTTGGGAAGGGAAAGAGGGACGTACCTGGTGGCATTTGAACGATCAATGTTAGTGGCGGTGCGTTTTGCTGCGGGGTCGAAACCAGCGAGTTCTTCTGGCGCTGGCCGTTTTTTCTTTTCTGAGCTTTCAGCCATCTTCACTTCCGTATGTGGCACTGAATCAGAGTAGTAATAAACGAGGGCATGATTTTTGAAGATAAAGATTTTGAGAAGGCAGTAGTCGCATGTCGTTCGCACTTTCTCACTTTAAGTAAGCACTAACTCATGCGAGATCGGATCTGACCGAAAGCTGATGGTTAGTGTGAAGCTTGTTCGCACTTTCATATCAATTAGTTCTCGCACTCTGTACTCCTGTCCAATGGCGTTTAATGAAGTCGGAAAGCAAAGTTGGGAACTGGTTCATCACTGTGTGATCGCTTGTTATCGCGTAATTTCGCTTACCTCCTTATTCAGGGGAAGTGGGGGGAAGCTGCAGAATTGTCGATATACACTAGGATAGGAATGTTTTAAGGTTTTCATTACTATGTGAGTGCAACCAAAACGCTGCAGAGGAGAAAACCATGCAATTTGCAGTAATTGTGCTGGCGACCAAACATTATAGTATCGTATAAAAATTTGTCAAAATACTTTTATTAGTTGTATAATCGGTTCTTTGTACTATCGCTAATTTTTCCTAAAAAAGTTAGATTTAAATGCTCTACTGTAGAAGGACAATGGAGCACAAAGTAAAAAGGTCCAATCGTAGATTAATTCGTTTTAATTAGTAGACTAGATTTATTCGAAGTAATTCGTAATTCGTAAATAAATTAATCAATCAATTAAAGTAATATAAAAAAGCAATAAAATACAAAGTAAAAAAGTTCAATCGTAGATTAATTCGTTTTAATCAATGAATTAAATTTATTCAAAGTAATTTGTAATTCGTAAATCAATCAATTAATCAATTAAAATAAAAATAAAAAAAATTATTAATTAATTTATAGTAAACGAAAACTTTTTATATATTAAAAAATACGTAATTAATACTATTTTCGAAATTAATTATTTATAAAAATTTTTAAAGAAAAAATATATAATTTTACTATAATCGTTTTTTTATATAACGAGTTTATTTCGAGTTTCGAAAAAAAAAAACTAAAAAAAAAAAAATTTATTTTAAATAAAAAATTTAAAATTTGAAATTTTTTAAATTATTATTATTTTTTTTTAAAATTTAATAATTTTTTTAATATTTTTATTAATATTAAATTTTTTTACAATTTGTTTTTTTTTTAAATTTAATAAAAAAATAAAAAATAAACGAATTTTAAATTTAAATTTATTATTAAAAATAATTAAATATTTTTAATTATTTTTTATAAATATTATTAATTTTTTAATTTTATATTTAAAAAAAAAATTTATTATAAAAAAATATTTTTATTTTTTTTATTTTAAAATATTAAAAAATTAATTTAATTTAAATTATAATTTATTTTTATTAATAAATATATAAATATTTATTATTAAACAAATTTTAATAATTTAATTATTAAAAATTTTTATATCAAATAATAAAATAATTTAAAAATTTTATATAATAAATTATATCGAAAATTATATTAATTTTTTTAAATTAAATATTATTAAAAAAAAATTTATTATTAAAAAATTCTCGAAATCGATTTTTTAAAAAAATTCGAAATTTATTATAAATTTTTTTAAATGTTTTATAAATAATATTATTAATAGTTTTTTCGTTAATATTAATAAATATTAAATTTATAAAAAATAAAATAAAAAAAATAAAATAAAAAAAATAAAATAAAAAAAATAAAATAAAAAAAATTATTAATATAAATTCAATCGATAAAAATTTTTATTTTATAAATATATAATTTTAATTTTTAAAATTTTTTTTTTATAATATTTAATTAAATTTATTTTAAAATTTTTTTAATTAAAATTTGATTTTTAATATTAAAAAAAAAAATTTATTTAAATAATTTTTTTAAAAAATCGAAATAATTAATTTATTATTTTTTAAAAATTATTAAATCGCAAATAAATTATTTAAAATTTATTAAAAAAAAAAATTTAATATATAATAAATTTAAATTTTAAAATATATTTATTTTTTTTTTTTAAAAAAATTAATTAATTTTATTTTTTTAATAAAATTTAATAAATTAAAAAAAAATAATAAAATTTTTTTTTTTAAAAAAAATTAATAAAATAATAATTACAATTTAAAATTCGATTATAAAAATTAAATAATAAAAAAAAATTTATTAAAAATTTTTTTTTAATAATTAAATTTTAATATATTAATTTTTTTTTTTTAAAATAAAAATTATTATAATTTTTAAATTAATAAACGATTTAATTAAAAAAATAAAAATAAAAATAATAAAAATTCATAAAAATTAAAATCGATTTTTTATTAATATTTTTTATTTATAATAAAAAATAATAAAAATATTTATAAATTAAAAATAAATATTAAAATAAATTTAAATAAATTAATAAATTTTTTTTAAATATAATTTGTAAATTTTAAATAATTGTATTTTTATAATTTTAATTTATTTTTTATTATTTTTAAAATATAAATTAAAATTTTTATAAAATATTATATAATAAATTTAATAAAATTATTTAATAAATAAATATTTATAAATATTATAAATAATATTTAAAATTTTAATATAAT